>BQNB010025649.1:0-59421 GCA_026074375.1 Tanacetum coccineum
GATTTACTCTCGATAATTCTCAAGCATTCACGAGGCATCTTATCCAAAAAGTTTCCACCCGCAGCAGAATTTAATGAATCTTGATCATTAACATTCAACGCATTGTAAAACGTATCTAGCTGATGTAATTCAGAAAATCCATGATGTGGGCATGCTCGAAGAAGGTCATTAAATCGATCCCAAGCCTCGTAAAATGATTCGTTAAATCTTTATTGAAATCTCATGATTTCATTTTGAAGATTTGTTGTTTTTGAAGGAGGAAATAATTGATTAATGAATTTTGAAACTAGATCATCCCACATCAATATTGAACGAGGAGGTTCTTTTTCTAGCCAAATTCGGGCTGAACCTTCAAGAGAATATGGAAAAAGCATAAGCTTAATTGACGTGCTCGGGACATCCAGAAATCTCATCGTTGAGGTAATCTTATTGAAGTAACGGATGTGAGCATATGGATCCTCTTTATCATGTTCGAAAAACTGCTTTTTTTGAACAAGATTGATCAAACCATGCTTCAACTCGAAATTAGCATTGATTTCAGGAATTACAATTGCATCCTCGTACCCCTCGGTGGGTGCTTGGAGCAATTAAGCCATAGTCCGGGTATCATCCATCGGAGCTAAGGGAGGAGCTGGATTTTCAATCGGTTCTTTAAGATTAAAAGGTTCAACAACAGGTGGTGGGGCATGTTGTTGTTGATGGTGAATATTACGAGATTGGGAACGAGTGCGCATGCACTAAAAAAAATTTTACACTAATTTTTTTGTTCTTTTTGGTTTATCAAAAGTAAATTCACAATTTATTTTGATAACGGACAACGAAATAAGACAACTTAAACCTAATAATCGACAAGCTTCTCGGTAACTCTTCGAAAAGAAAAACACACAAATGAGCGGAGGAATAGGAAAACGCGAAGCTATTAAAAACCTTTTTTCCTTTAGGGTCGTAGTTCCAAGGAACAACCCGCCTTATACCCCTTTTTGAGTTTGTTTATCTTTTAAAAGGTGAACCATACCTCGCAAGTGACACAAAAGGTAAGTTTTTGATTCTTTGGTTCAGGAACTTATTAATGGATAATACTTCAGTTGAAAGTATTATATGTTGGTGTTTTTTTACCAACTTGATTGATTTTTTTTATTGATAATTAAAGACAATGTTTTTATCTTTTCGGTTTTTTCTTTTTTTTTTAGTTTTTTATTTTTTTATGATAATTATACTGAAAAGAAAATGAAAATATTTTTGTACTGTTAGGGTTTTTTTTTGTGTGTGTGTAAATATTCACAATCTTTAAGCACAAATAATCAAGCTTCGAAACGACAAACGCTTTCACTCCTCCCCGGCAGCGACGCCAAAAATTAATTGTCTTTAAACTAGACCTTTTATATATATATATATATATAATATAATAAAATATATATAATAAGGATAATCTAAAAGTAATCAATGAAACCGAGAGTAGTATGATATGATATTCTCGGGTCGTTTATCCCCAACCTGGAGCGAATTGGAAAGTCGAAAGTTGGTTTGAATTACGATGCTTGAATGGAAAAAGATTTGGATTTTGTTGTTCTAATTAGAATGCAAAAACAATTAAGGAAAACCTAAAAACGAAAGCTAGAATGAGTAAATCCTAAAACGTGGACGGGAGAGTAAAAACGTGAGTTAAAACAAAACTAAGTTATCCAAAAATTTAACCCTAAATGATATATAACTTTTTGAAAAAACTAACAATAAGCAACTTAAAAAAAAGAAAAATTTTTGTAACTTGCAAATAAGCACGAAATAAGCAAAACAAAATGGCAGTATTAGCAAAAACAACCCAACAATAAGCAACTAAATGACAAATAAGCTAAGAAATGTCCTACACTACACTATGTAAGCAGCTAAGAACGAAAAATAAGCTAAGAGTTAAAGACAGATAACTAGAAAAACAAATAAGACTCAGCAGTACTAACCTTAAAAAAGGTTAGATGCTAGGCTAAGCTTCACTTATAACTGCTAGGCTTAATAAAACACAATGAAATAAGAATTAAGCAATTAAGCTAAAACAGATATTTAACTACCCCTAATGAGCACTCAAGCATAAAAATAAGCAACTAGAATAAGCTAGAATGTCAAATAAGCTAAAAAAAATAAACACTTAAAATTAACTTTTAAAAAGGCAAATAAGCTTAAAAAAGCTCTAAACCTAAAGACAGTAAGTGCGAAAATGGCTAAATCTAATCTAAAAAGCTAAGCTAATCCTAAATAAGCAGAAATAATAAGCTAATAAGCAAAAATGCACTAACAGCACTAACAACACTAACAACACTAACAACACTAACAACACTAACAACACTACCAGTACTAACTAAATACACTACCAGTACTAACTTGGAGTTAGTACTGTTAGGGTAAAATTCCAAAAGAAAACTAGCAGTACTAACTAAATACACTACCAGTACTAACTAAGAAATTCACACAAATCACTTTTAAACTAAAAAACTAAGCAAGATAAGCACTAAACATTATAACAAAGCATAAATAAGCAACAATTCAATGGCAAATAAGCAGAAAAATAAGAGATAAACAGTTTAAGAGCATATAAAGGACAGATGAAAAACTAAAATAAACGGCATGAAAACATTAAGTAAGCATAAGCAGGCATAAACTATCATAAATAAGCATAAAAAGACAGAAAATAAGCAGTTATAAGCACTTGTACAGTAATAAGCAAAATATGAAAAAGGAAACTTACTTGCTCCCTTGCTCTAAAACTTTAAATTTTTTTTTACAATACTTGGGAATTAAAAGTGCATAAAACTAACTGGAACTAAGCTAGGTTAAAAACTACATATGTTATCAAGGGCTTACAACTGCCCTATTTATACAAGAACCAGGAAGATTCTAGGTCTTGTGTTTCTTTGTAGAGAGACTTCAACTTGTGTGTTTGTTGTGTGAGTGAGCCATAATCACCATCTATGCCGTCCATTTTGAGTAGTCCCCAAGCAAATTGATCTTGACCATTGATTTCTTGTCATTTTCTTTTGCCGAATGAGGGAGTTGGGGATTGCCAAGGTGTTCATTGATCCATGTGGGGTGTGAGGTTTATAGTTTTAATGAGTTTTTTTGTTTGTTTGCTGGAGGTAGGAGACAATGAACAGTACTTGGGTACTTTTTATTGGCGAGAAAGAGGGGTTTATGTCTGTTTGTTTGAGGGTGCAGGGGAAAGGTTTGTGGAGTTGGCAAAACAAGCCCTCCAAGGTGTAATGAAGGTCCCTTGTGGTGGATTCAATTTTGGAGGATGGCAGAAATGCCCCCTCAAAGTATATTGAAGTTTTGCAAAGTTAGTCCCTAAAGGGACTAACGAAGGTTAAATGGGAATGAGCCTTAGCAGTTTGGGCCGGCTATAATAATAAAAAGGAAATGGGCCTTTTTATTTAAACTTGGGATTAAAGTCTTCATGTAATATACTAATGGGCTTGTCCGGCTCATTAGATGGGTTCGGGTGGGCCCATCAAGTATTCTTTGGTGTCGGCTCCGGTTTTGACCGTTGACTTTGTCTTTCTTGGACTTTGGCTTTGATTTGACTTTGGCTTTTCCCCACTTTTCCATTCCGTGCTTGGTTTTGTCCGTTTTTGCTTGATTTTTCATCATTTTCTTGGATATCCGTTTCCTGCACAATATAAATGAAAACATACAAATACAATGTATTTTTGGTACGTTTTTTGATTCATTTAAGGTCGATTTTTAGTTGTGAAGTTGTGTTAGATCTTGTAAATCATTTGTGTATATTGTGAAGGTGTGTATTGTAGTTGTGTATAATAGTTAGATTGTGGTGATCATTGTAAGTATAGTTAGATCGGGGTGATCTTTGTAAGTAGTGTTAGATTGGTGTGATCGTAGTAGTGTCTAGGCATAGTGAAGTTGTGAAGCGTAGTGAAGTTGTGAAGCGAAGTGAAGTAGTGAAGCGAAGAGAAGTCGTGAAGTGAAGCAAAGTTGTGAGTTGTTGTAAAGTGGTGTGATTAGCATACAAGAGTTGTGATAGATTGGTTCTAGCTAGGATTAGAACTCGACATTTCGCTTAGTGTCAGAAATTGGTGTAAGCAAAGTTGTGTACGGTTTTCTCCGCCTAAAGGGAGTTTGTTGACATAGTGAAGAGAACTCTCGAGTTTGGTGCTCGGGGAGTGGAGTAGGGCGAAGAGGTGCTTCGTTACCGAACCACTATAAATCCTTGTGTTGTGGTTTGATCTTTCTAACTCTTATCTCTTGTCTTTCATATTTACTTGTCATTTACTTACTTACTTGTATTGTTCATATTGTGCACATATTGAGATCACATAAAGTCGAATCTAAGTTTTTATAAATAAACATAACATTGATTTAAAAAGCGGTAAACTATTCAACCCCCCTTCTAGTTTTCCACAATTGGTATCAGGAGCCACGTCAAACAAGATTTTTAAAATATACTGTATTTTAAAACTTGAATCGATCTATGGAATCGGAAAAATATTTAGAAGGGCAATCTATGCAAAGACCACCACTATTTGAAAGTGATGGATTTATTTATTGGAAAAATAGATTCGAAACTTATGTGAAATCAAAAGATCTAGATCTTTGGCATGTTATTACCCATGGTGATTTTCCTCCTATTCAAAATAATCCCGAAACTAAAAAGGATGAAATAGTACCGTTTGATAACTAAAACTATGATCTTAAAAAGAAACTTGCTAAAAAACAAAGCCAAAATGGTAATTTATAATGCTTTGCCATGTAAAGAATATGAAATAATTTTTCTGTGTAAAACCGCAAAAGAAATTTGGGATACTTTATTAATTTCTCACCAAGGTAATAGTCAAGTCAAAGTTAATAAAATAGATCTTCTTGTTCAACAATATGAACAATTTACGATTCCGGAAGATGAATAGATAGATAATGCTTTTGTTAGATTTAACACTATTATTACTAGTCTAAAAGCACTTGATGAAGGTTTTTCTAGCAAGAATTATGTTAGGAAATTTCTTAGGGCACTTCATCCTAAATGGCGCGCAAAGGTTACGGCTATTGAAGAATCAAAAGATTTAACATCTCTATCACTTGATGAACTTATTGGAAACTTGAAAGTCTATGAAGTAATAATTAAAAAAGATTCTTAAATGGTCAAAAGCAAAAGAGAACAAAATAGATCTCTTGCCTTGAAAGCCAAAAAGGAATCAAGTGATGAAGATAGTTCGACTTCCGATAGTGAAGACAAAGAATACGCCATGGCCGTGAGAAACTTCAAGAAATTTTTCAAAAGACGAGGAAGATTCGTAAGACAACCACATGATGAAAGAAAGTCATCCCAAAGAAATAAAGACGACAAAAATGGCAAAAGCGAAAGAAAATGTTTTAAATGTGGAGATCCAAACCATCTCATCGGGGAGTGTCCAAAACTATCAAGAAACTACAATCAAAGACCCTTCGTCAGAGGATCATTGAGTGATAGCGACGAAGACGATGAAGAAAAGACTAAAGACGAAAAATGTCTTATGGCCAATACATCCAATGAGGTACTTTTCAAAACCAAATTCTTTAGTGATGACCAATCATCGTTAGATGAAAAAGACTTAGATAATGAATATAACAGATTATGCAAAGTAGGTCTAAAAGTCATGGCTAAAAATAAATTACTAAAACAAATTAAAAATCAATTAGAAAATGAAGTACTAGAACTAAAAAATAAATTGTCTAGATTAGAAAAAGGTAAGAAAGTCAATGAAGAATGTAAAATATGTCAAGATCTTAGGTTTGAAAATGAAAAGCTTAAGGAAGAAATTTCTAAGCTTAATCAATTTAATAATAGTAGTCAATCGCTTAAGAAAATGTTAAATCTTCAAAAATTGTCCAGAGATAAAACCGACCTAGGATTTAATTTTACCAAAGGATCAACTAGTGAGTCTAAACAAGTAAATTTTGTAAAGTTATAAGAGGTTGAGTCTAAAGAAAAAGTAGTAGAAATAAACTCAAGCCCAAGACCAAAATTTACGCTTATAAATAATACTAAAATTCCTATTGCAAGCGACGACGAAGTAAAACGTTTTTATAAACCTTCCTTAAAACCCAGAGTCGGATTTACTAAACTAAAAATGAGATCTAAAACTCCTCCTCCAAAAAGAGCTAATAATCCTCAACCTCGGTCAAAAACACCACAACCTAGGAGAGATCAAGTTAGACAAAATTATCCTAATAATAATCATTCAATGTGGAATTATTCACAACAACCAAACTTCTCTTCGTGGGGAATATGTGCACCCTATATGTATCCGAATCAAATGCAATATATGAAAAATATGTTCGGGACTAACAATTTTAGACCCATAAGACATTGGGGACCAAGTGGCTGAGTCGTTACAACATTTTAGTGGAGTTGTTCAGGAACGTTTCTTGGAATCTGACGAGTGAATACATTCTTAAAATCTTATGACGGGTTTATCAAAAGATTTCTCCTTCAAGATGTTGAAGATGTTAAAGACAACACATTGTAGGCAAATGTATGTCTTCTTTCCAAACTTCTTAGAATTTAGATTATGTGTTAAATGTTGAATGTCTATATATTATTATGCTACATGCAAGTATATGCTAAACAAATAAGTTATAGTTAATAGAATATAATTTAAGCTTGTGGAAATAGTATAGTCACTAGAAATGCCATTTGTTGGTTTTCTAAAATTAAGAGAATTTGTTCATTATGAACTCTTCTCTCGCTTAGTTGAATTATGATTCTCTACGTACCACTATAAAATGGAAATCTTCTATGTCTACTAGTAGCAAACTCACGTAGATAAAGAAAAATGGGTTAGTGGATAATTATTAACATAGAAGTAGGATTAGTTTACAGCTTACGCTGGAAATGCATGACATCAAAACACTATGGATGAAACAAACTCCCCTCGACTACGTCGTCTGCCTCGTCTACACGTCTACAATAAACTACGTCTATCGAAATCCTCTCATCAAGCTTTAACTCCACTCTATCATTCTATCATCACATATTTATCATCTCTCAAATACTCCAAATCGTGACAATTAATTATTTCATCCGAGGTAATTAACTTATTCAATTGACAAGAAGTTGATTGAAAACGTCACTAAATCCTCGTCAAATCTTCTCTCGGCTTGACAACTTGATTATCTCATCCGAAGTAATCAAAGTATTTTTAATTAATGAAAGGTTAATTAAAATGTTAATTAAATTTTGTCAATCATCTCTAAATCACCCCTCGATCCAAAAATTTTAACAACTTAATTATTTCATTGGAAATTATTTAAGTTTACTTAACTTAACGAAAGGTTAAATTAAAAATGTCAAGTATTTTTCTCTCACCTTCAACTTTATTATTTCGACGACTAGATTATCTAAAATAATATTGCTAGTAGCTCCTGACGTATTTTGATAATTGTATATTTACAAAACTAGTCAAAATTGAAAAAAAACAATTTTTTATCTCAGATAGGCGCCCCCCTTAAAATTAAGGGGACCGACTGTGTTAATATGGGCGGTCCCTTTATATTTAAGGGAACCAACCTATTTAATTTCGCCAAACACCTTTCTTTTGCGTAAAACTCAATTCCAAACACCCATTCTAGTTCTCCCTTTTCCTCCTGCTACCGTGTGACGAACACATACACTCAAAAATCTCAAAATTCAAACCTTCAAACACCTATTCGATCAAAATTCTCAAGGGGAAAACACCAACAACAAGATTAACAACCTCTATTATAAGATTTCTTATACTTTCCTTTTTTAATTTCATCCAATTTTGCTCTTAATCAAAATTGGGTATTTTTCATAATTTTTGTATCTTCTATATTTTTTATGATTAGGTCTAGGAAATCCATAACTATAATGATTCCCGTAGTCATAAGAATTCAAGATTTTCCCGGCTTGACAACTTGATAATCTCATCGAAGTAATCAAAGTCTTTTAATTAATGAAAGGTTAATTAAAATGTTAATTAAATTTTGTCAATCATCTCTAAATCACCCCTCGATCCAAAAATTTTAACAACTTAATTATTTCATTGGAAATTATTTAAGTTTACTTAACTTAACGAAAGAAGGGTTAGTAAATTAAAAATGTCAGAAGGTGTATTTTTCTCTCCCCTTCATCGCTTGATAGATTTCGACGACTAGATTATCTAAAATAATATTGCTAGTAGCTCCTGACGTATTTTGATAATTGTATATTTACAAAACTAGTCAAAATTGAAAAAAAACAATTTTTTATCTCAGATAGGCGCCCCCCTTAAAATTAAGGGCGGATCCCGATCTGTGTTCATATGGAGCGGGGTCCCTTTATAGTTAAGGAACCGACCTATTTAATTTCGCCAAACACCTTTCTTATGCGTAAAATTCAATTCCAAACACCCATTCTAGTTCTCCATTTTCCTCCTGCTACTGTGTGACGAACACATACACTCAAAAATCTCAAAATTCAAGCCTTCAAACACCCATTCGATCAAAATTCGCAAGGGGCAAACACCAACAACAAGATTAACAACCTCTATTGTAAGATTTTTTATACTTTTCTTTTTAATTTCATCCAATTTGCTCTTAATCAAAATTGGTTTTTTATAATTTTTGTATCTCTATATTTTTTATGATGTCAGGTCTAGAAATCCATAACTTAATGATTCCCGTAGAGTCATAAGAGAATTCTAAGATTTTCAATAGGATTGAGTCACAATTTTTTTTGGGGGTTCAAAAATTTATAAATATATATATATATATATATATATTTTTTTGAAATTTCAAAACAAAATTCTATACATTGTTGATTCATGCTAAAAACACGTCAAAATGATTATACATTGACTATCAAAACATACATACCAAAATACTTATTTTTCAAATTCAATGAATAAAGAGTTTAGAAAAATTAAGATGAGTGGTGTTTGATGTCTTTTCTTAGGAATGATTTTTTAGAGTCGAAATGACCACACTATACTTTTGTCACTTATATAACACCTACACTAATTGTTATAAGTCATCACAATATATTAAATTCATACTATCTATATATATAGAGTAATAATAATTATATATGATATAGTATATATAATATATAATATATATATTTATTATTGATACATTGTAAAATGTATAAAATAAAGGGGCGTTTGGTTTAACGTTTTAAAACATAGTGTTAAGTCAAAACAAACACCATTTAACTCTCGTCAAGTCAAAAATAACAAACTAATATTTGTCAACAAAATATACAACTTAACGTATATCTTTCGACAATTTTAGTCAAGTCTTGTATTGATTAGGAATGTTTGGGTCATTTTCTAGATGTTGAATATATAATTGATATATATTCTTCAACACCCTAGATTAAGTGAAAAATAAATTAAGGAACATATAGATTACTTCTTAGGTTTTTATTTTTAGAGTCGAAGTAATCCTTGTCCCATATTTGTTGTTTTTCAAAACCTTTTTTTATTCTTTTAATAATTTATTTCGTTGTTATCTTGTTTAGGTGATAAACATGCCTCAAGCAACAGTTGGTGATACCTCTTTTACCCGTTCTTACATTCCCAAAGTATCCCAAACACCCGATATTTCTTCTACTATCGCACACTTCTACAAATCTATGGAAAATCAATGCATTCATGAGGGTAGAGTTGTTGATCAACTTTACTACACATCTGATCACATTGATCGTTGTTTTTCTAACTTACCTCTCAATTGTCTCTACGAAATTAATGAGCCAATTGACCCTCATTTTATTCTAGACTTTTATAGTCAAGTCACCCTTCAAAGAGATGACTCCGGTGTCATTCTTATCTCTTTCATGATTCAAAACGAATTCATCACTCTCTCCCTCCAACAATTCGGTCAAATCCTTAGAATTCCATTCAATGGCCAAGCCGTATTCACAAACGAATCGGATCTTGGTTCTCTTGCATACTCCCAATAAACCAAAGGACCATATCATACCGACCTTCTACTCCTGAAGAAATTAATCAATTTCTTCAATTTCAACGTATTGATCCTAACCGCAAAATCAATCACAAAAACGTCATTCTTTCACCAAATCAAGTTCTAACCAAAGAACTTAGACAAGACTTGAAAAGATGGAACGAACTCATTTATAAGAATGTGTTTGGACTAGGAGGACACCGAGACCATCTCCTGGCTTGCCTTGCTCATATATTATATTGTATTCTAGCCGAGCAACAATATAATCTTGCCTATTTATTTGTTAAAAGAATTGAAAGTGAACGGGAAACTCCTAAAGCCCATCTTCCTTATGGTATGTTCTTGACACGTGTCTTTCGACATGTTATAGAACACTACCCTCACCTTGACAATGGTATTTACAATGTCGTTGATCATGTCATGCGTCCACTCACTTTAAGACAAACCTGGAGACCCTAAAGTGATCGTGGCAAAGCCCGTTACTCCGTCTCATCAACATCCGCCCATCATAATCATAGATCTTCATCTTATCAAGATGATGATGATAAGGATGATGGTGCTTCTCGTGCTAGTACCCCATCTCCTAACACTTACCTAAACTCTCTCGGACCTCTTGAATACCAACAATATGACGTTCCCACTTCTTCTGAACAAAATGATGATCTTATCTTCGAACGTCAAACCGACTTGCTCAATCAAACACAACGAATGCATAAGGAACATAAAGGTGGATTCAAATCATTTGGCAAGGCACTACGAGGAGTCTTCGGGAAGAAGAAGAAATGAAGACGAAAGCTTAGTATAATAATCTATTTAGGACTTTATGTGAACTTATGTGTATGTTTAATTAATTGTGTGATGACAACCCGACTTGGTCAGAAGAACTTTAACTTGTTCAACTTGCTTAGGATCTTTAATATTTATGCTCTTATAATTATGCATCCTTGTTTTATAAATTTTTGATTATTGCAAACATACATGATATACTTGATTTCATGCATATATATGTTCACATGGGACTTGCTGTAAATTGACCACCAAAACACAACCTTTCTCACAAATTTTTACAAAAATCAAATTTTTGGTCGTCTGAAAAAACACCAGATGGGCGGCCCCCTTAATTCATAAGGGCGGTCCCCTTAAAGATAAGGGGGCCGGCACCTTAATTAAGGGGACCGACCATCTGATTCATGGATTTTACTATTTCTTTCTGCTTTTTGACTCCCTTTTACCTAGCCTCAGCTATCCTTACCTAGAAAACTCAAACATATTTTGGAAATTCTTAAACTAATTCAAATCCATTTCATTTCCAAACCTTTCTCATCCAATAAATTCCCTCTAAATGTTTACCATTATTTCATCATCCTCTTCTTTCTCTATCAACCACCACAAACCACCATGCCATCCACTAGAGCTTCTATTTCTAAAGCTTCTAAAAGACCAAAAATCAACATCATTCCACCAAAAAAATTATTTGTGGATTTAACTCATGATGACTCTAAAACCCTATCAACCAAACATCAACTCTCATCCCCTAGTGCTCCTAATGCACCTTCAAAAACACCATCAACCAAAGGTACTTCCTCATCCTCCATTGACTACACACCTAAATCACCAACATCATCCACATCACCATCAACCAATGGTTACTTGAACTCACCAACATCTCCTCCTCCAAGAGTTCCTCTACCACCTCCAACTCAAGAAAATACATCAATAGACATCACTCTCACCCTTTCACCAATTACTCCATTACCTTCTCCACCTATCTTTGGTCACCCTATTCCTTGAAACCTTCTCGAGGCACATGGAGACTCATGTTTATGTTGCATTCACAATCATACTCTTATCTTTGGATTAAGAGATGAACTCCAATACATGTTTTCTTACATAGAACACACGCTCTCATAACCTCCACCACCCGAGTCACCATCACCAAACTAAACATACATCATGTTTAGCCATTTTCAAATAATTGTCAACCAAACCTTTTACAAGCAAGTCTTATGGAATTCTAGGAATGATAAGATCTTTGTAGTTTAATTTTATGTATGTTGTACTAATATGCTTCAAGTATATTATTTCTACTTGATGTATGCATGCTTGTGTGTTATACATAATTATTATGTTTAATGAATGGACTTTAGTCTTATGTTTTAATTATGCACTTGTTTTCTTTTTGGTTGGTTGAATTTTTCATATCCATAAAAGTTAAGCTTAGTTGATATATATTTGTGATTGTTAGTTTACATAAATAACTTAACAATTGTTAAGCATTATCAACATGTTTAAATATTTTTCATATTTGCTATATGTTAGAAATGGTTGTCTTATTCTTCTAACTTTTTTTGTAGCAAAGTTATCAATAGCTCGATTCCTTGGTGCCCTCAAACGAGGGGGAGTACACATCAAGGGGGAGCGTTCATCCTGCTGACTTTTCACATAATCATCGACGAAGCCTTTTTGATTCTACAAAAAAGGGGAGAAATGGAAATAAAACTCACTAAATACTTGTTTAAAAACAATTTTACATTTAATGAGTTTAGATTTTGTAATCATAAAAAAGGGGGAGATTGTTGATAGAAATAATGCCTAAAAACGTTATTAATATTTTTTGACCTCTCTACGTTTTGATAATCACAAAATGTATAAACGCTCAATGTAAAATTAAATCGTAAACAAGTGATTAGTAGTAAATTTTCATTTCGAAAATTTAATCACTTAAAGGTATGAATAAATAAATGCTTTATGCATTTTAGGATCAAAGGAATTTTTATTCAACCTTACATTTTTTATAAAAATGTCACAAACATTTTTATAACTTTTACAAAACATTTTTAGATTTAAAAGAAATGTTTTATTCAAAATAAATATTTTGAATTCAAAATTTTTACCTAAAAATGGATAGAAATATTCCAGAAAATACCTCCCCTAGAAAATACAAAAAAAGAGCGTCTGGCCTAGGCGACCCCCTTAATTATAAGGGCGGTCCCCTTAATTATTAAGGGGACCGACACCCTAATTAAAGGGACCGCCCAGACAAAAAAAGCAACTCAGTTTGCCTATAAATATTAGACTATTCCCCACTAATTTTCTCACCTTTTGCATACACTTTCTTTCTGTTCTAAATCAGTTTATACTCTCCTACAATCCTTTGATCATTTAATCATAAGTTTCCAAGTGATCCAAGCTTAATTCCTCAAGTACAAGAGAAGAATACTTCTTATCATCAAATCAAGAAGTGTTATAGTTTAGTTGGTATTGTTATGAAGTTGTGTTAGATCTTGTAAATCATTTGTATATATTATGAAGGTGTGTATTATAGTTGTGTATATAAGTTAGATTATGGTGATCATTATAAGTATAGTTAGATTGGGGTGATCTTTGTAAGTAGTGTTAGATTGGTGTGATCGTAGTAGTGTCTAGGCATAGTGAAGTTGTGAAGCGTAGTGAAGTTGTGAAGCGAAGTGAAGCAGTGAAGCGAAGAGAAGTCATGAAGTGAATCAAAGTTGTGAGTTGTTGTAAAGTGGTGCGATTAGCATACAAGAGTTATGATAAATTGGTTCTAGCTAGGATTAGAACTCGACATTTTGCTTAGTGTCAGAAATTGGTGTAAGCAAAGTTGTGTATGGTTTTCTCCGCCTAAAGGGATTTTGTTAACATAGTGAAGAGAACTCTCGAGTTTGGTGCTCGAGGAGTAGAGTAGGGCGAAGAGGTGCTTCGTTACCGAACCACTATAAATCCTTATGTTGTGGTTTGATCTTTCTAACTCTTATCTCTTGTCTTTCATATTTACTTGTCATTTACTCACTTACTTGTATTGTTCATATTGTGCACATATTGAGATCACATAAAGTCGAATCTAAGTTTTTATAAATAAACATAACATTAATTTAAATAGCAGTAAACTATTCAACCCCCCTTCTAGTTTTCCACAAGGTAGTCCCGGATTGGAGTTATCAACGTTGGGCCTTCTTTTTCAACCACCATGTTATCCTCTTGCGTTTTGATGGAGTGCTCGTTTAGCACCTTCACTAGTACTTCTTTAGACAAATGATCAAATTGAACCGCCGCCAGCTTGCTAAGAGCATCAGCCTTCCTATTCTTTGCTCTAAGGATGTCAGTGATTTGAAACCTGTTGAATGAACTAGCTAGCTACAAAAGTATGGTCATTTGCCTTCCATCTCTTTCTGTGAGAAGCACTGCGCTAACTGCCTCATCCGTCGCAGACAAATACATCATCAGAGTCTCACCTTTCTTTAGGGTAGTGAGGGTTGGCAACTCAGACACTAACTTTTTCATCTTAAGAAACACTACTTCGGCTGCATCTGTCCATCTGAAATCCTTTTTGTTAATACATTTTTTCACCGTATCTAAGAAGGGTAGAGATTGTTCGGTTGACTTAGACAAGAAACGATTGAGGGCCGCCAGTTTTCCACTTAGAAACTACATCTGCATAAGAGTTCTTGATGAGGGTATGTCCATGACAGACTTTGTTTTTTCAAGGTCAGCCCTTATCCCCTCAGATGTAGCTATATATCCCAAGAACTTTCCTTCTATCCCGAATGAACATTTCTTCGGGTTGAGTTTCATGTTTATCTTCTGAAGGGTAGAGAAAGTCTCTTCCACATCTTTAATGATGTATTGATCAGTTTGGCTCTTAATCACTATATCATCTACATAAGCTTCTAGGTTTATCCCTATCTGGTCCTTGAAGGCAAAGTCGACCAACCTCTGATATGTCGCTCCGACATTCTTCAAATCAAAAGGCATTTTCATATAACAAAAGACTCCTTCTTCTGTATGGAAAGTCGTCTTCTTTTCATCCTTATTTGTCATTTGTATCTGGTGATACCCCTTATAAGCATCCAAGAAACCAAGTATGTAAACGAGTTTGTAAATAAGTTATGAAACGAGTATTAATCGTGTATGTAACACGAGTATGTAAAACGAGTTTCGTAAAGAGTTATGAATACGATTGTTACGGTAAGTGTTTGTAATGGAGCATATATAAACATAGTATGTAAATAGTATGTAAAATCGACGTATTAAAACGAATTATAAAAACGAGTATGTAAACGAGTACGTAAACGAGTTTGTAAATGAGCATGTAAACGAGTATGTAAATAAGTTTGTAAATGAACATGTAAAACGAGATTGTAAATACGCATGCATTCTCCCCCAAAAGAGTTAAAAAGAAGTAAAATAGGGGACATGAAAACTCACCTCACATGTGAATGTATTGTTTATTATGCAAAAATCAATACGAGTAAAAAACGTCACGAATGATCTGGAATCGCAATCCATAATTATTTATTATAGGTCGTATAAGACTAATGTATTTAAAATAATACAATAATGTTATTTTATATAGTTATATCTATGCTAATAGTTTGTGGTTTAATTAATAAATCGTAATGTGTTTACGTTAAGTTTCCGGCCTTTAATTATTTTTTGCAACCGGACAATATATACTTATATATTATAAATTCTATATATATATATTTATATATATATATTTATATATTTATATATATATATATAATATTTAGATATAATATATATATCATAGTTTAGTTAATTCATAAAATATTATTTATAAGGTTTTAAACCGCGTATAAATATTATATAAGTGATGCTATAATATTTCCTAAGGTTTTTACCGTTTGAACGGACCGAAAATGTCTGAAATATAATTTTACTATTCATGTCAGGAAAATAGTATAGAAATTTTATATAAAAAGTTTTCTAGTTTTAGTGACGTTTTACTTACTCTTAATACACTTTTAGGCTTAGAAATTTGCGACTTTGTAGTAAAACATCATTCCGAGTAACATTGTAGTTTTATATTAAGCGATTTCAACCGAAAAGCCCTCCAAAAATGTATTTCAAAAACTGATCAGAATGTGTAATTTTTATAAAAACAGTTTTTATATATATAGTTACCGGTATCTTGTAAAATCCATATCTTTCTCGTTTTAAGTTTGTTTTTCGAGTTCTCTATATCTTCGGAATCGTTTTGAGACGTACTATCATAATATTAAGTTTATAAATTACATAGAAATCCATGTCAAGAACAGTGGGGCTTCGGTTGGCCAAATATATATACAACTTTTATCTCTGTGATTTTATAACATGGTTTAATTTCCAACAAGTCCAATATTTTTAAAGATTTTTCAATATTTTTTTTTTTTTTTTTTTTTTTTTATTTTTCAATACCTCTTTTCTATATTAAGTTTTCTAATTTTTAGTCATATCTATTTTTCTGCATTTAATAGTAAAAATACCAAGAACATAAAATAAACCATAACTTTATATAAACTAATTTACAACATCAAAAATCCATAACTAGTTATATAAATTATCCAATATATGTAATATATCAAAATGATATTTTCTTGCATTCTAACACATTTGTAACACATTTTCACCGTGAATATATATTTGCTTGATTATGTATAAACCTTAGTTTCTTTGTAAATTTTATAAAATATAAAAATAGATGGGATGTAGCTAAATAATAAGATTAAGTAAAACTTTGTAAATGAAATTAAAGTGTAGAGTTTATGAATACCTTGAGTGAATGAAAAGTATGATGAACCCAATCGAAACATATGCGGGGGTGAAACCCTTTTGTATGGTTATCTATACCTAAACCCTTGAATTCCTTGTAAATACTTGCTTTAAAAATCAAAATTCAATTTGTATATATTGTGATGGTGAGGGCCGAACACAAGAGAGGAGAGAAAGAGATAGTTTGTGTGATTTTTGCTAGTGAGAAGTGAAGTAATGAAGTCTTTTTGCTAGCTCTATATATATGCACAATATCTTAGGAACATAGGTACAAACCTTTTCTTATGAATTCTAGGACGGGGGTGGTCTTTTTCTTGTGTAAGGGAAAGCTGGAAGGTTTGATTTTGTGTAAGGAAGTAGCTAGAGAGTAGGATGTTGGTTGATTTGATAATGCATGCATTTAGTATTAGCACATGGTATTTCTAAGTATAGGAAGGTGGTATTGATTTGTGTTGTATATGTATATATAACCGGCCATAGGGTAATTTTGTGTAGGAATGATATAATTTTTGGGTATTGGGTATAATTGTGGGTATTTGGTTAGGTGTAAAAAGGTAGAATGGTTTACATGCATGCAAAAAGGTTCCAAAGTGTGAAACGTAAACGTTTTATGTAATGTATAAAAATAAAATATAAAAAGTTATAAATTATCTTCTCAAAAATAATATAACACTTGCTTGACATAATCTTTTATTTGTTTGATGGCGGTTTACGTTGATTGTTGATTTTTAGTTTACGAGATCTTAACATAAACGGGTTGAAATTAAAAAGGGATACGCATAAAATCCTAAAATAAATAATTGAAGGTTTATTGACGTAAAGTGATGTAAAAATGTGGATTGTTACATGTTTATAAATCGAATACCACGCAATAACCACCCAAGATCTAAAGGTAGATCTCTCTACTTCAAAACACACAATACGTTCGTAGCAAACAATTAAATATGCTAGTACTAGTAGTGATAAAGCAAACCAAACATTTTTGACTCTTGAATCAATCAACACAAAAACCATAAAGGGTTGTTTAGATCGATCGAACACAAACCGAAAACCCCTTGGGGTTTGTTTCGATCGTATAAGCTAAGGGGGAGGGAGAAGAGAGATTTAGGGATTAGTTTTCAAGTTATCTATATAATGATCCCCTAGATCTCTTTATATATGCATGCAACTTGGCTTGCAAGTTAAGCAATTCCACCTTCTTTTAGAGATTAGGAAACTAATTGACTAAGGCAAAAAAGAAACAATTCCCACACTTTTCTTTTCTCCACAATTGCATATTAGTCCCATGTTTAACTTTAAAGACTAATAAACTTCTCATTAAATATTTATTAATATTTAACACTCTTTTAAGCTTTATCACTTAAATATATTTATTATTAGTTGTTTTACGTATTAAACGCCCGTGCCTGGTTCCCCTGCCTCCCGTAGGCGCGTAATTCATTCCCGGAAGTATATGATTTTACATGGACATATTCTTCGCAAACACATTTAACAATAAAGCAAAACATAGCAATGGGTTATTATGCTGGATCGTATTATTCAGTCACTAAAGGCTGTAACTTACTGACGAATACATCAGTAGTTAAAACATTTTTAATGATTGTTCTTTGTGCAGCTTTCCTCATTACCTAAATGGCTAAACCTGTTGTGGTAGCTGTTATTAGCAGTTTTGAACCTTTACTCACTGAAAACTAGTGATGGATTCAGTGACTTTTTATCTTCAGCAGGAGAACGAAAGATTCCTTTACCTAGTGTTTCTATACATATGCTGACTATTATCTTGAGTCACTTAATGTCATAAATTTTATAGAGATGAAAGTATATATTGATTTGTAAAAATACATGTAGGCTAGTTCTTATGCGAGTGTACACATGTTTTGGTTCTCCATCGAATCTCAAATGCATCGTCTTGTAGAATTCGAGTTCATCAAGATGCTTGAATCAAATACATTTTCTTATTTGGTTCAGTTAATTAAAATACCTTTGAAGGTTATTGAGGGTTATTATTTTTCGGTTTGGTGTATTGTTAGATGTTGGTTATTGTTTTTCTTTTTTGCATCAAGCGGTTGAGTTCGATGTAGGAATATTAATTCATGGTTGTGTGTAACCTTTTAGGTTTTTGATAGTTCTTAATATAAAATTCAAATAAAAAATATTTGTGAATGAATCTATGATTCAATCTCCGCTTGTAATACCGATTGTAATTTTTCCGTCTAGCCTTTTATTAGAAAACTTTAATAATGCATGTCGTATAAAAACATAAAAATAAATAAATACATCTGAATGAAATGCCTTTATGATATTTTTTGCGTTTTTTTGAACTCCATTTGCCTTTATTGGTGTTGTTAAAACCTATGACTGTACTACCATTGTGTTGACGTTTTAATCATTCATTTTCAGGTAAGCGTTATGAAGGTGGTGAAGTCTATAAAGTGGCTATGAGCAGACTATTAGGCTGGATGGAAGTTCTCTTTTGAGTTCGTCTCATATTTGTTTGCATGAATTCTTGAATATTGTATTGGTTTAATAGGTTTTGCGTGGACAATGTCTTTTTATTGATGAGGACCCATTTCCATTATTACAATGATGATGTCGTCTTTGTTTTCGGTAATGGTATGTCACATCGTGTCGTTTAATAATTTAGTAATGCAGTAGTGATGTCTCTATTGATGATACCATTGTGTTGTGATGATATCCAGAGTTAGCCTGTGTTTCTGGCCTTGCTGGGGTTTGTGACAAGTTGTTATTAAGTTATTGTGTTTGGTGAGTGGTAAGTTGGAGAGAGAAAGCTAATGTGGCGTGAATGTGTCAGTGAAAACGTCACCTCACTCCTATCTAGCCTAAATCGTATAAGCTTAACCTTCCTGTTCAAAGCTTCACTATCGACATTTCTTTTTCCATCTCACTCCGATCAATAAATTCCATAAACCTGAAATTGAAGATATAAGTTAGTTTTTATAATTATAGTATGAAAGGCAGCTTTAATAAAATGGGTGGGTGAGTGGCACTATGATTTTCTCGTATATTTCTTTACCATTTTTCTACTCAAGTTTTGATACTCTTCTGGAGATTAAAGGGCGGCCTTTTCCAGATAACTCCGAATTTCATAATTTATAAAATAAAATTAATTACATAGATTTTAGCGGAAAAAAAAATTATCAAGCATTAATGTGTTTTTTTTTATTAGGATAAAAATTTTAAATTGTCTTTATATATTATTATATATATATATATATTTTATATATTGAAAATCCTGTTTTAGGTTTGATTGGCAAATCCATATCCAAGCCAAAAACTGAATTTGTAGTTCGGTTCGGTTTTGGCAAATTTAGTTCGGTTAAGTTGTTTTCGATTCAGTTCGGTTCGGCTTCGGTTTTCAGTTTATTCGGTTTTTTCAATTTTTCCGCTCACGTGAAGTTCAAACATTGTGGATATACTGAATTTAGGGCCTTAGGATGGCTTATATTTGGATAAACTGATCGTTTGATCTCAAATTATGAGATACAAAACAATTGTCTTTTAGAACATTTAAAAAAAAATTGTTTCCAAAAACTAAAAAAAATGCCACTAAGAGTATAAAGTGTCAATAAATTTTTATTTGCTTCTATTACACGTAAAAAGTCTAGGTAGAAGTCAAATAGGTAAAAGTTCATTTATAGTGCACAAAAAAATCCGAAGATACATTTTTTTACTTTTTAAAGACATATTTTTGTACATAAATGTGTCATTAAATCTCAAGATTTTAAACTCTTACTCATGATATTATTTAAAAAGTGTCATTGAAAGGTTTTGTGACATTTTTTATCACTAAAACCTCTGTCACTACATAAGTCTATTTACTTGTAATGATTGTTTAATGATTGATTGAATTACAACTATATAACAAATATTAACCGAGTCAACACACACATTTGCTACAGTAAAGTGTTTTTATAATTTTTAATAATAAATAGCTAATATTTCATTTTCTGTATGTGGTTATTGTGTTTATGTGTCATCAAAACCCTATAATTATCAGTGATGACACAAACCTGGCTAAAAAAAATTGGGGAAGCTTTTCCACCCAAAAACACTTAGACCACCTCCTTGTCTTTGCCTCAATTTCACCGACCCCCACGACATCATCAAACTGCTATGAGTCAAACCTTGCTATGAGAATCGAGCAGCTTACTCAAAATCAATAACTATAATCTTGAAACGGCGAGAAGAAAATAATTGGCCGGTGCGATAAGAGGCGCTACGAGTTCTTTAATCAAGAAGGTTGTAAGTTTTCTTCTTTTAAGGAACTTTTTTTTGTTAAATTAATCTTTGGGTTGCGATTAGGGTTTAGTTTTGTGGGTTTTATGTATGCAGACTTTTGAAAACACCCAACCAGATGAGATGATGAAAAAGTGAAACGTTATCTTACCTGAATTGACTTAATGAACTTAGGTATGCTCATTTTAGAACAATCAATCGGGTATCATAAAACTAAGAACATGACTCGAAATGTGATTGTTATTAGATTGATGAGTTTGTTACACAAACGGTTACAAAAGAGAGAGAAAGGAAATGTTTGTTACAAAGTAAGTGATGACCTAAAATGAAATGAAATGATTACAAAAATAAAAATAAAAGTATTTCTAGAGGGTTTGTGGTAAGTTTTGGGCATAAAACGGTTTTTCTCGCCCAAAATAGCCATAACGAACTTTTGACTTTTATGTTTGACTTTCTCAATTGTGGACTTTCCAATTCAGTATTTAATACGTATCAACTCCATCCTCCATTAAGAATTGCTTGTCCTCAAGCTGCATCAAAATCCGGAAACCTTGTTAACACATCAGCATAGATCTCCCAAGTTGCTTCTTCAACTGTTTATTGGTCCATTGTTATCTAACAATTAATGACTAGCTTGTTGTTAAACTTTTCCCAATCTTTTTTCCAAAATTGCCATAGGCTTGTAGTCCAAAAGTCCATCCTCCTTTAGGTGTGGTAGACTCCCCATCTACTGACCCTTTCCATGACACTTTTTAAGCTGAGAAATGTAAAAGACTGTGTGAATTTGACTGTGATTTAGCAACTGCAACTTATAGGCCACCCTTCCAACTTTTTCCTCAATAAAAAATGGCCCATAATATTTTGCAAAAAGCTTATGTTGTTGTCCTTGCCTCTTACAGTATCTTGTTCTGATGTGGTTGTTACCTTCAAGTAGACCCAATTTCTCACCTCAAATTCCCTATCTGTCATGTGCTTATTAGCCTGGCTTTCCATCTTGTCTTGAGCTCTTTTCATGTGAAACTTAAGCATTTTGATAACCTCTTCCCTACTCTGCAAGGTTCTATCCACATTCTCTACCCTGCTATCACCAGGAATGTATGGAACATAGATAAGGGGTGTTTGGTAGTAAACTGCTTCATAAGGAGTAGTATTTATAGCACTATGAAAATTTGTGTTGTACCAGAATTCAGCTAAAGACAACCATTTCACACATTCTTTTGGCTTTTCACCACACATATATCTTAAATAACAACCCAAACATCTATTTACCGCCTCTGTTTGAGGATGGTAAGCAGTAGATAACTTGAGCTTGACCTACAGTAATGAGAACAAAGACTTCCAAAAAGTACTAAGAGTGGTAAACTATTCAACCCCCCTTTTAGTTTTCCACAATTGGTATCAAGAGCCACGTTAAACAAGATTTTTTAAAATAAATTATATTTTAAAACATGAATCGATCTATGGAATCGGAAAAATATTTAGAAAGGCAATCTATGCAAAGACCACCACTATTTGAAAATGATGGATTTATTTATTGGAAAAATAGATTCGAAACTTATGTGAAGTCAAAAGATCTAGATCTTTGGCATGTTATTACGATGGTGATTTTCCTCTATTCCAATATAATCCCGAAAACTCAAAAAAGGATGAAGTGTACATTTTCGTTAAACAAAAAGTTGATCTTTAAAAGAAACTTGCAAAAAATAATGAAGCTATCTGGTAATTGTAAAATGTTTGCCACGGTAAAGAATACGAAAAATTTTATGTGTCAAACCGAAATAATTAGGATACTTTTATTAATCACTCATCAAGGTAATAATCAATGTCAGCTAAACAAAATAGTCTTTTGTTAACAATATGATAATTTACAATTCAAGAGAGAATCATAGATAATGCCTTTGCTAATTTAACACTGTCATTTACTAGTCTAAAGCACTTGATGAAGGTTTTTTAGAAGAATGTTGTTAGGAAGTTTTCTTCTAGGGCATACATCCAAATATGGCGCGCGAAAGTCACGGCGATTGAACGAATCAAAGAATCTAAAAACCTTACTTCTTGAGACTTATTGGAACACTAAAGTTTATGATGAAGTAATAAGAAAAGATTCGAAAAAAAAAAAAAAAAAAAAAAAAAAAAAAAAAAAAATAACAAAAAAAAAAAAAAAAATAATGTCAAAAGGCAGATAAAGAACCAAAGTAGATCTCTTGCATTAAAGGTGAAAAAGGAAGTAAGTGATGAAGATAGCTCAAGCTTCGATAGTGAATACGAAGAGTATGCTATGGCCGTAAAGGAATTTAAGAAATTCTTCAAGAGACGAGGAAGATTTGTATGACAACCACGAGGCGATAGAAAAACATTCCAAAGAAGTAGAAAATGATGCTTGGTAAAAGTGAAAGAAAAATGTTTTAGATCGTGGTGACCAAATCCCTCATTGGAGAATGTTAAAAGCCGCCAAAGAACAGCGGATAAAAAATCATTTATTGTAGGAGCATGGAGCGACAATGGAGAAGATGAGTAGGAAAGACCTAAGAAGAAACTTGTCTTGTGCTCAAGCGCCGATGAAATATTGCTTAGGAATTAATTGGAACCCGATGAGTAGATTAAAGATAGTGGCTGCTTCAAAACACATGAGGGAAATCAAAAATTATTTTCTCTTTCATACAAAGATACAATGAAGGTAACGTATTTTTGGAGGAACTTGCGCGGGTAAATCATAGGCAAAAGGTTACGATTTCTCAAGTCTCCTAATAATGTGAAAAGGTTGAGACACGTAGATGTAATTAACATATAACTTGCTTAGTGTAGGTCAAAATGTGATAATAAATGCAAGGTGTATATTTACCGTACACGGTAGCGAAATATTAATGACGGAAAGGTTTTAGATAAGTAATTAGGGAAAGGGGAATATATGTAATGAAAATAGAGATTAAACCGGAAGATAAAATTATGCCTTGTCAAACATTAGACGAACTCCACACTATGCGCATAGAAGTTTAGGTCACGCGATATGCACATAATTCATATCATTTGCATCTAAAGCGTTAGTTAGAAATCTACGAAAAAATTAAATAGACCAACATTTTTGTGATGCTGCAAATTGGTGAACAAGCTCATGCAAGTCACTAGGCTAAAAATATAGTTTCACAAACTAGATGCTTAGAACTAATTCAAATGGATTTGTTTTTGGCCCTTCGCCATACGAAAGTATGGAAGATTGTTATACCTTAGTAATCATATGATGACTATTTCTCGAGTCACATGGACTAGATATTTTTGCAATAAATACCGAAGCCTTCGAAAAATTTGAAATATTTAGCAAAATGATCCAAACAAATGAGGTATGTTCTTTTGTATCATTAGAACGGTATCATGGTCGGAATTTGATAAATGAAGTACATTCGAATACTATAAGTGATTTAATTGGGATATTCTCACAATTTTCCGCTCCTCGTACTCCACATCAAATGGTGGTTAGTCTAAGAACAAAATCGCACTCTACAAAGAAATGAGTAGCGAAAACCATGTTAAACCGGAACATCAATTCCTCAAATATTTTGGTGTAATGCGGTCGATACGTAACCTAAATAATTATAGAGTTGCATTAGACGTATTTTAGGAAAACACTCCTTTACTGACGTTATTAGAGGTAAGGAAGGAAACCAAACTTAACTATTTTAGAGTTATTCAGAAGTAATGCTTTATTCTTAATACAAAGGATTACCTCACCAAGAACACCAAAACCAAACCCACTCAATACAGCCCCACCTTCCTTTTTTAGACCCAAAGTCGTACGAAGGTGTTTTCCTAGGATATTCGCAAAATAGTAAAGCTTAAATAATACTTTACACAAAACACAAACAATGAAAGTTGAAAGAGTCGTTGAATGTAACTTTCGATGAACTCCTCCCTCACCTAAAACATCCACTTTTGGAAGCTGATGAGTTGTCGAAAGAAGTAGCTATTGAGGTTAGTAAAACAAAACCCATAGGCAACGATCTTATATACATTTTCATTAGGGAAACATATTAAATTGGCAAATATTAAAGACTCTAAAAACTCATCCCTAGAAGAAAACGTTATGGTAATCTAAATCATAAGAAACCCTTACTGGTCGCAAGCTCAGGACTAAGCTAATTTCTTTTGCTTTATTTCAACATAGAACCTAAATAATATAATGAGGCATTATAAAAATGAAAATGGGTAATGGCATGCAAGAGGAAACGAACAATTTTACAACAAATGATGTTTAGGAAAAATTAGTCCCACATCCGTATGGATATGACCATTATAGGAACAAAATGGGTATATAGAAATAAACTCGATGAAAATGGCGTCGTAACTAGAAACAAAGTTGGGTTAGTCGCCCAAGGTTATAATCAACAAGAAGGAATTGATTATGAAGATAAACATATGCACCGTAGCTAGACAGGGCCATTAAGAATACTTTTAGCTTATGGCTGCGCACTAGACTTTAAGTTATACAAATGGATGTGATAGAGTCATTCTTTAACGGTTTTTATCAATGGGAGGGTTTATTTGGCTCAACCTCTGGGATTCATTGACTTCGCTAAAACATAATTTTGTCTATAGACCTTAAGAAGAAAGCTCTTTATAGTCTAAACAAAAAGCCCCCAAAAAGCTTGGTACGATCATTAATAGCCTTTCTTATTAAACATGATTACTCAATGGGCGATGGAAATACACATCATTCACTAAAAAGACAGTCTCCAAACTCATTATTGTCAAATATATGTTGATGACATTATTTTCGGATCAAACTTGTCAAGAAATGTGTGATGACTTTGTCAAGATTGCCGTGATGAAGTTTGGAAATGAGTATGATGGGGGAACTAAATTTTTTTATTAAGGTACAAATAAAAACAATTAGATGATGGAATATTTTTTAATCAATCAAAATATATGAAGGAAATGCTTAGAAATTTGGGATAGAAGACTCTAAAGCCAATAAAAACCCCTTTGTCTACGGAAACCAAACTAACGAGAGACGAAGTATGGTGTGTCGTAGATAATACCAAATATAAAGGTATGATAGGTAGTTTATTATACTTAACGGCAAGTAGACCCGATATCATGTTTAGTGTTTGCCTTTGTGTAACACCCCCAAAATGGGTCGCAGCGGAATATGGGTTTGGGGGCGTTACTTCATAGATCAACAACACAAGATATATAAGAACGAATTTTAAAAGTGTCATTTAAATACCGAGATACATTGGATGTTAGCAAATTGTTTGTTTACAAAGCCCCGAGCTTTACTTGTTCATTGTTAAATTTATACAAAGATTCTTTAGCTTCATTAATAAAATGTGCCTCAAAATATATGCATACCAAATCTTTATGGATATGACTTCCAAAATAACGACACCAATGTATTCCATGTCTTGTACCTCATGGATCTCCTAAGAAAACTGCTTTTTAAAACGTCATACAAGATGTTGGTGAATTCATAGGTTTGTAAAAATTGTCATGAGTGTGGGGCCGCTTGTTTAGAGTGTGTATTGCATGGTATACAATATCATTCAGTAAAGTTATTTGCATGGTATTAACAATATGCAAAAATTTAATACGTGTTGCATGGATATACAATATCATAACAGTAAAGTATTGCATGGTATACTTATACAATATCCAAAACAGTAGTATTGCATGGTATCATATCCAAAAAACAGTAAGTATTGCATGGTATGCAATATCCAAAACAGTAAGTATTTCAAAGTTACTTGCGTCCAATTGTAAAACAAAGCATGTTCTCACCCCAAAACTTATAAATCATTGTAAAATGTAAAACGTGGGGCTATGAAATACTTGAGTGAATGGTATTTCAGTATATCACAGATAATGAGTCGCGGTAATGATCGAGTGCAACCCTACTTAATTGGTGTATAGCACTAAGCACTTTGATTAACTAATACCATATACAATTCTATATAGCTACATCACCATCTAATCGTTTTAGTGAAATCGCATTTATAAAGTAAAAACGTTTGTAAATGCCTTGTTAGTAAAAATGACGTAACTTTCGCGTTTTAAGCCCGATTTTTACGTTTCTTATGCCCACGCTTTCGTATTAAGACGAGCTATCAAAATATGACATTTTCATATTTTTGACCTACTGGTGAACAATACTTTTTACTGTTCACACCAGTTTATAAAATTATTTTTATAGTTTTAGTTATCGTAAAACTCGTAAATGTCGTATTTTATTCGTTATAGCTCCGTTTTTAGCGATTCTTTCGAGCACGTCTTCGTTTTTAAAAGTTCTATCATATTAATGATGTTTTCAAAATGTATAAACCTGAGATGAACAGTAACTTTTATAAAATTAGTTTTATAAAAGTATTTATTAATGTAAACTCGTAAACTATGTATCTTTTTCGTTATTAATCCGTTCTTCGAGTTTCTTACCTTTTGGAATCGTCATGAGACGTACTATTTAATAAGAATATAAAATAAATACTTTTATTTTCAAACCAAAACAGAAGGTTTTGATGTTTGTGTTAAAAACATGTTTTAAACTTGATTTTGTACTTTTAAGTTTAACCATCTTGCTACAAGTCCATTTAAACATCCATTTACACATGTATTACTTCTTCTAGGGTCCTTAAGTCATATTGTCCAAGAAATATCCAAGGATACAAGATACAAGTTTATTAATCATTTGCTCCTGTCATGTATAAGTATACTTTTTATAATGACCTCTTTAGACTTATAATTTTATACTTTAAACCAACATCTGTACAATACTCATAATAATCATTATGGACATGATATTACCATCTCATAACATATTGAAAAAAGTGTACAAATCATGGCTTACAAGTAAAGTTCATTTCAATGTTCAAAAGTATTCCTTAATGGTGATTTTGATACATTAGAAACTATATATCAATAAAATGATTAAATGTAAAGACATAAAAGGTTTTAGATAACCTTAATGTGATGTGATATGATGAACCACAATATCTAAACCCTAGTTTAGATGATAAACCAAAGCTTGCACAACTTAAAAACCCTAAAACCAAATTGAAACCCTAATCCTCCTTTTTCTTGCTTAACACTTGTAAAGGCTTAACCAAACCTTCAAACCATCTTAGTATGTCTTAGATATGATGTGTGTATGCTTGTATAAGTGGTAGAAAAATTTGTATGGGTTGTGTAGGTTTGTGGTTTTGAGCCGTGGGTAATGAAGAGAGAAAGAGAGATATGAGTTTGTTTTCTTAAGTGTTTTTGTGTTGTGTGATGTTATCACTTGTATGCATGCAATATATATGAAAAAGGTGGTCAAAGAAAGACCAAAGACTTTCCAAGGGGGGTTTGGGTCGTTTGGGACAAAGGGAGTAAAAAGGGGATGACTAGTGGTCAAAACCACTAGTCATGAGCTAGTTTCTTACTAACTCTAAGTGTACATGGTCCTTGTGATTAATGCTAGGTCCTTTGGTTCCCTAAAGAGTGAATCATCCCATGGAATTAAGGAGTAATTGACTAGCTCTTTTCTTTCTTGCAAAATGAAGTATTACTTGCATTTGTGAAAGTTGTAAGTTATATGTGAAGTGTAGTTTTTATTTATCAAAGTGTATGTATTTGTTTGTTTATTTCTTGGTAAATTCGGCTCAAGTGATGAATGTAGGTAAAGTTTTATAAAACTTTGAGTATTAGTAATAATCATAGGTATTTGTTGAAGCGTAGAAAAGTTTTGGTGGTTCCGGGAATGCCTAAACGTATTTTATCGCGAAACGTAATCAATTTACGCAACCAATAAAAATACAATGAACAAAGTCAATAATTATCCTCAAAATAATTACTTAACACTTGCTTGATGTAAACATTTAATTGTTTGATGCCCGTTTACATTGAACGATAATTTTTAGCTTACGCGATTTAATTTATCGTTGGAAATTAAAGTGAACGCTTAAAAGTTTAAAATAAATAATTAGATGTTCATTGAAGTAAAAATGTGTGAAAATGTGAGTTGTTTACTCTATGTACACGCTTTCAGATGATCCCAAACCTCTCACTAGAGAGGCTTAAAAAGTTATCTTCTTTACATTAAAGGTACTACGCATAGTAGGATTTATGGTATCCTTAATAGATCCCTGGTATCATATAAACAATAGTGTATGCGGATTCGGATCATGCGGGAGATTATGTAGATCATAAGAGCACTAGTGGTGTTTGCACGTTTATGGGATGTTGTCTAACATCTTGGTTTTTGAAGAAGCAAACCGCTCTTGCCATCTCCACAACCGAAGCGGAATACGTAAGCACCGAAAAGGCATGTCAACAAGCTCTATGGATGAAACAAGCTCTCAAAGACTATGGCGTTAGGTTAGATGACATTCCAATAATATGTGATAACAAAGGGGCTATAGACTTAAGTAAGAATCCCGTTCAACACTCACGAACAAAACACATTGAGATTTGCCATCACTTCCTTTGCGATAATGTTAAAAACGGAAATATCTCTATAGAAAAGGTCTCATCGGAAGACAACATAGCCGATATTCTAACTAAATCACTTAAACGTGAGCCTTTTATCTACTTACGTCTAGGTCTAGGAATGATGAAACAAATTGATTAAGTTTTCGGCATAATAATGAAATGATAATCATCAATGAACCAATTGTCAAAAATCTAAGAAATTGTTTTTTAACAGGGGGTGACCCCCTTAATTCATAAAGGGCGACCCCCTTAATTTTAAGGGGACCACCCAGACTTTAAGGGGACCACCCACCTGACTGACATTTTTTTTCTTTCTCTCTGTGTTTAGGTTTCTATTTTGCACAAAATCACAAGATTGAGAAAAGTATATAAGCAAACTTTTACAAATCCTCCTATCCAAATGCATATATCATTATACATATATAATAATCCCAATCAATTATTTTCCAAAAAGTCTTTCTTACAACTAGGGGCACATGAAAATCAATTATCACATGTTAATGAGATATGCTAAATGTTGAGAATCGTTTAGCCCATCTAGGATAGGTTTTACAGATAACATTGAACACGCAGCGCAATAATAAGAAAGCAATATTATCAAACAAGGTTTTTCATTCATATGTTTTCCCTATTACCCCAACTATAATTTGGGGCTACACCAACTAACTATGGTGTACTATTCGACTTTAATCAGTCGACTATGCTATTTAACTATCTAGATAACTAACTACGGTGTACACACACACACACCTTTACTACTCGACTCTCATTAGTCGATGTTTCTATGGATGGATACTAAAACCTATGTCTATGATCTCTTTATATAGGGAGAGATCATGACTTACATAAGAAGATAAGTATAAGACAAATAAATCTTTTAAATATCAAACTTGATCTTCTGATATCTTCATAAGGAGATCTTCCATCTTTATCTTTTGATACCTTTGACTAAATCTTCAATAATTCTCCATGTGCTCCACCAGCTTGTAGAATTATGATATGCTAGATTTAGTCCTTTTGTTTCATTCTTTTATTTATTTTGTCTCATCAAATCTAGAATCCCAACAATCTTCCCCTATTTGATGATAACAAAACAAACAAAGTCGCGTACGAACTTCATCATAAAGCCAAAGCTTCCCCTGAAGTTGAGATGTAATCATCTCCCTGAATGAAACAAAATCAAGATCTCCTTGAACATGCCACCACACATAAATAAGCTGCAAATCAATAAACGTGTAATCTTCTTCCCCTTTTTGTAATCATCTAATAGGGGTCTTCTGTAGATAAGCAACTTGTAAACACTTCCCCTCAAGTGGTGCATGTAGATGGTTAAACATTTAATCAATAAGCTTCCCCTGAAACCCATATGTTTACCATCTCTTGAATCCCGAACTATGTAGGCTCTATGTAGTGATCACTGATGAAGAAAATAGAGTATAACGAATTTGATGAAGAAGTTGAATCTCCCAAACTTGTGTCTTATGTCTTGCACTATCCACGTGACGTCGAACTTATAAATAAATCTGTGAAATATAAGTAGACCGCAACCTCTTGACAAAAACCTCATCTTCTATGAGACACATACTAAGTGATAGCAAATGTGAGCATTAAGCACCTATAAGAAAAATCACACACTTTTGCTAGATTTTGACAAGTCTTCGTCAACACCATTTAAGCACGAACAAGTTATCTTTAAAGTCAATGTCCTGCTATAAACACGACTTTAAGATATGATAAGAACACGCATTTGCGAAACCCAACTACAACATCAAATAAGCAATATTCAATCGTCTTCGTAATCACATCTTCAATAAATCCAAAACGAGACATAAATCAATAAGAATAAACTATTTGAAAAATAGTTCTGTTCAAGATCCAAATCCATCCAAAAACCAAACGACGTGTACTATCCGATATCGTACCAAGCTAGCAGTACAAACTGCTTTTATCGGACAGCATTAACGGTACAAACTGAGCAATGCTAGCGGTATTAATCAAACTGTCATTTAGCAACGCATTTTCTGTCCCAAAACTGTTATAAATTTGTTACTGTTTCGTCACAAGGCTGTTACAAAATTGTCACCAAATCAATTTCTCCTTCCTCCCATGGCAAATAGTGACACTTTTTCTGTTGCTGTTCTGTTACTATACTGTCACAGTTGAAACGGTACTAACTCTATAAAGAGCGGTACTAACTGTGAATACGAGCGGTACTAACTTATGACATCAAGCAGTACTAATGAATAAGGGACATCAGTAGTAAGTACCTTTAAGTCAAACACTAGCAGCCGTAAGCACCACAAAATCATGAAATAATTCATAGCATGAGTCGACCTTCTGAACAAACACAAAACACATAATCTTTGGCAGTAGAAACTTATAGTCGAACAGTAGTAAGTCATTTCTTGCCCCACACATTTGAACCAATAGCAGCATAAAGTATGTACTCGAACAGTATTAACTTTATACTGTTAACTCAAGCAGTACAAAGTATATAATGTAATACCATCCCTTGTTGCTCGAATAGTATACACAATACTTCCTTGGGCAGTACTAACACACTACGAACAGTATTAAGTACAATATATAGTGCCAATCTTTTTGTCCAATGAGAATCAATCATCAAAGCTCACGTGTCATAAAGCCCAATATAATAAACGAACCCAAACATAAATCTTCTTTGAACACGCAAACAATGTTAACCAACAGCACCATGTAAGCAACATTTAAAATATTCATTAAAGCCCAACTCATGATTAATACCAGCATGTATATCTTTTATACCAATGTCAGTATGCGATTCCATGTATATAACGCACCTGCTGTTACATTAATTCTCAATATGGTTCGCAGCAAGCAGATTCACATATCACCCAAACACAACTATGGCAGCCAAATCCATCACTTTGCATCCCATATATCAATCACGAACAGAAAAACCCATATTATGCTCATACAAACAAGTATTGAATTAGGGTTTTAAAAAGACGTATCAAACTTCTTATAATCACAACTGCTGCTGTTGTTGTTTATTCTCCATACTCACACATCCTTTATACTAGCAGCCAAAAGTGATTAACATAAATTAGGGTTTCAAAGATTGTTCACCTGATAGTACCTGTTCACGTATACTGCACCACACTTGCTGCTCCTTGTATCTTGTGATTTCTGAAAGCAGAACCAACAATAACTTTTCTTCTTTACTGAATTAGGGTTTTGTGAAAAACCCTTGTTTCACCGAATTTGACAAATTATCGAAAAATAAAACTGAATTCGATGCAAAGAAAACTTAATACCTAGAAGTAATATAAATAAAACAGTAATCTTGAACAAACAAAGATATAACTAAACGCTTCAATATTATTAGATCAATAATACGAGTACTCTTCACTTAGTACTAGGGTTTACAACCTTAAAGCTTTTCTTAATCGACTTTGACAACTATGAAGACTTATGTGCAAAACTGATATCTCAACTAATGCCCTAGAGCCTCCTTTATAGACTTAAGGATTCTAGTCGCTTACAATACATTCCTAAGATATCTTAAATCTTCTCTAACATAAACGTAATCTTTTAAATAATACATTATGTATATCTTTACCATAAATAACTCAATACTTATCTTCACAAGAATTCTTGTTCTTCAAACAACTTTATCTCCCTTAATTCTCTATCCTCTTGACAGTAGAAATCTTTAACAGTTGTAATCCTTTCACCAGCAGCACTAATAAACACAAGCAGTAGTAATATTAGTACTAGCAGTACTAATATATACTAACAGTAGTAACTTGTACTAGCAGTCTTAACATTTACTACTAGCAGTACTAACTACTTAGCTTATATTTTAGTCTTCAACACTGAGCAGTCTTAACTTCAACTAATAGCAGTAACTTTATGCTACCAGAACTAAAATTATACTAAAAGTAGTAACTAGCTTGGGGTTTTGGGGGGGTTTGGGGGAGTTGTGGGTGTGGGGTGCTCTTCTAGACATACCAACTTTCCTGAGTCTTTTCAAACCTGTAGGTCTTGACATTTTTTTCCTTTCTAACCTCTAGATCCTCTTCTTTAAAGCAGCAATCTCCTTAGCTTGACCAAAGGTATTTCCAAATCAAATCTTCTTAGATCGTTAGATCATTTAAGCTCAGGTTGTTTAGACCTTTATCTAGGATAATATCAATGTTCATAAGTTATAAAAACAAAGCGGAATAAGAACAAAGATATTCAACAAGGTTTTACCAAACATTCACCACAACCCTAATATTATTTGATCAAGATAATACGGTTACATCAATGAACTGTAACAGGGATCAAGGAAAACCTTGATTACCTTGAGGCTAAACCTACTAAACCCTAGACGTCCACTTAGAGGACTTGACGCCTAGAACACACATACACTTTTCTGTGTCTACATCTTGACACACTTTTCTGGATATCTAAAACCTATAACCTGTATCTCTTTATATACTAGAGATATCTAGGTTTACAATGAAACATAATAAATACAATAAGGAAACTAAATCTTTTAATATTTATCTTTATTCTTCTTGAGCATATCTTTTAGTATCTTCCATCTTTTGTGGAATATACTCCACCAGCTTGAAGAATCTCTTATTGTCGATTTAGGTCCTTTTCCTTTAAGTCCTTCTTGTTTCATTCTTGTTTTGTCTTATCAACTCAAATATAATTCCCAACAATCTTACCCTAGTTGATAATGACAAAACCAAATAAGCACGAACTTCCCCTGAAGTTAATATACGAATGAAAACTTCCCCTTAAGCTACCAAGGATCTACAAGTTGCAAATCATCAAATCTTCTTCCCCTTTTTGTCAATATCAAATAGGAGACTAAAGTATGCAACTTTGATCTTCACAACTACGAACCAATATTACACTTCTAATCCAAGTATTCCAATGACCCAAATTGCCCTCCATTACGCACCTTAAGAAAAATAAACTTGAGCAGTAGAAACTTACACTAGCAGTAGTAACAAAGGCTAGCAGTAGTAAAAACCTTCACCTCAATGTAGCATATAAATGGTTAAACATTTTAACATTAAGCTTCCCCTGAAACCCATATGTTAACCATTTCTTGAATCTTTAATTCTGTAGGCTCTATGTAATGATTACTGATGAAGAAAACTAAGTATAACGAACTTGATGCTGAAGTAGAATAACCCAAACTTGTGTCTTATATCTTGAAGGTACGATTTCTCAAGACTCCCTAATAATTGAAAATGTTGAGCACGTAGATAACTTAACATATAACTTGCTTAGTGTAGGTCAAATATGTGATAACAAATGCAAAGTAATATTTACCGAACACGATAGCGAAATAATCAAAGACGAAAAGGTTATAGGTAAAGGAATTAGGAAAGGAGGAATATATGTAATGAAACTAGGAAATAAACCGGAAGACAAAATATGCCTTCACATTGACGTAAATCCACATTATGGCATAGGAGATTAGGTCACGCTAATATGCAATTAATTCAATCATTAGCATCTAAAGAATTAGTTAGAAACCTACCCAAACTAAAATACGACCGACATTTTTGTGATGCTTGCAAAATTGGAAAACAAGCTCATGCGAGTCACAAGGCTAAAAATATAGTTTCAACAACTAGATGCTTAGAACTACTTCACATGGATTTGTTTGGCCCCTCCGCCATACGAAGTTATGGAGGGAATCGTTATACCTTAGTAATCGTAGATGACTATTCTCGATTCACATGGACTAGATTTTTAGCAAATAAAACCGAAGCCTTCAAAAAATTCGAAATATTTAGCAAAATGATCCAAAACAAATTAGGATGTTCCATTGTATCAATTAGAACGGATCATGGTCGGGAATTTGATAATGAAGTACAATTCGGAAACTATTGTGATTTAAATAGGATATCTCACAATTTTTCCGCTCCTCGTACTCCACAATCAAATGGGGTAGTAGAAAGAAAAAATCGCACTCTACAAGAAATGAGTAGAACCATGTTAAACGAACAATCCATTCCTCAAAAAATTTGGTGTAATGCGGTCGATACGTCAACCTATATAATTAATAGAGTTTCCATTAGACGTATTTTAGGAAAAACTCCATACGAGTTGTTAAGAGGTAGGAAACCAAACCTTAACTATTTTAGAGTATTCGGAAGTAAATGTTTTATTCTTAATACAAAAGATTACCTCACCAAGTTTGACCCAAAGTCATACGAAGGTGTCTTCCTAGGATATTCGCAAAATAGTAAAACTTTCATAAATACTTAACAAACTACAAAACGAAAGTTGAGGTCGTTAAATGTAACTTTTGAGAAATCCTCCCTCCGCCATAATAATTTCTCCATTAAGAAGAGATAGTTAGTCGAAGAGAAGCTATTGAGGATAGTTAAAAACAAACCCATAGTCAATGATCTGAAGAATATCAAATTATAATATTAAAGAATCTAAAAACTCATCCCTAGAACACGTTATTGTGTAATCTAATCAAAGAAATCTTAGGTCGAAAGCTAAGACAAAGCAATTTCTTTTGCTTTTTTCCACATTAGAAATAAGAATATAAATGAGGAATTAAAAGGATGAAATTGGGTAATGGCATGGCCCCAAGAGGAAATAAATCAATTTAAAACAAATGAAGTTTGTGGAAACTTAGTTCCCAAATTCCAATGGTTATGACCATCATAGGACAATATGGGTATATAGAAATAAACTCGATGAAAATCGGTGTCATAACTAGAACAAAGCTTGGTTAGTCGCCCAAGGTTATAATAAACACAGAAGGGAAATGATTATGACGAAAACATATGCACCGTAGCTAGGACTAGGAGTCCATAGAATACTTTTGGCCTTATGCTTGGCACAAGACTTTTATGTTATACAAATGGATGTTAAAAGTGCATTCCTTAATGGTTTTATCAATGAGGAGTGTTTAACGTGGCACAACCTCCAGGTTTCCATGACTTCGTAAACCAAATTATGTCTATAAACTTAAGAAAGTCTTTTAGTCTAAAACAAGCCCTAAAAGCTTGGTACGATCGATTAAAAGCCTTTCTTATTAAACATAATTACTCCATGGGAATGGTAGATAACACACTCTTCACTAAAAGAAAAGCTTCAATCTCATTAATGTCAAATATATGTTGGATGACTTATATTCGGATCAACTTGTCAAGAAAGTGTGATGACATTTGCAAGATCATGCATGATGAGTTCGGAAATGAGTATGACGGGGGAACAAATTTCTTCTTAGGATTGACAAATAACAATTAGATGATGGAATATTTTTTTAATCAATACAAAATATTAAGAGATGCTTTAAGGAAATTTGGACTAGAAGGACCTCTAAGCCAATAAAACCCTCGTCTACGCGAAAACCAAACTAGAGCGAAGAAGAAAAGTGAGTCGTAGATAATACTAAAATATAGAGGCATGATGTGGTTGTTTATTTTTACTTAACGGTAAAGTAGAACCGATATCATGTTCAGTGGTTTGCCTTTGCGCCGCTTTCAATAGGATCCTAAAAACCTCTCACCATAAGGAAGCGGTTAACGTATCTTCCGATAACATTAAAGGCACTACGCATTTGGATTATGTATCATAAGGGTTCCAAATAGAACAATAGTGTATGCGGATTTGGATTCATGCGGGAGATTACGTAGATCGCAAGAGCACTAGTGGTGTTTGCACGTTTATGGGATGTTGTCTAACATCTTGGTTTTCGAAGAAGCAAACCGCTCTTGCCATCTCCACAACCGAAGCGGAATATGTAAGCGCCAGAAAGGCATGTCAACAAGCTTTATGGATGAAACAAGCTCTAATTAGCTATGGCGGTGGTTAGATGACTCCATTCCAAATAATGTGTTATAATATAGGGGCTATAGGACTTTAAAGCAAGAATCCCAGTTCAACACTCACGAACCAATATTACTTTGAGATTCGCCATTTTACTTCCTTGCGATAATGTTCAAAAGGAACTTTTCTCTATAGAATGTTTCTCATCCGGATGAACAAACATAGCGATATCTAACTAAACTCTTAAACGTGAGCCTTTTAACTACTTACGTCTAGGTCTAGGAATGATGGAACAAATTGATTAAGTTTTCGACATAATAAAGATCAATGAACCATTTGTCAAAAATTTGAGAATTTTTTTTAACAGGGGGTGGCCCACTTAATTCATAAAGGGCCCCTTAATTTGAAGGGGACCCCCCAGACTTTAAGGGGACCACCCACCTGACTGACAATTTTTCCCTCTGTGTCTAGGTTTCTATTTTACACAAAATCACAAGATTGAGAAAAGTCTATAAGCAAACTTTTACAAATTCTCCTATCCAAATGTTATCTCATTATAATATATAAAAATTCCCAATCTATTATTTTCCAAAATGTCTTTCTACATCTAGGCGAACATGATAAATCTAATTTTCACATTTTATTGTGATATGCTAAAACATTTTTCTTCACCTATGCTTAATGTTCTCTTATTGTTAGACAAAAGTATATAAATCTTATTATATATTTTCGACAATCTTGGTTGAGCAAAATTAAATCAAGAAGCACTTGGATTATTTCTTAGGTTTTACATGTCTTAGTGTCAAAATAATCGCTACTCCACATTTGTCGCACTTAGGCACACACTAGGATTTGCACAAAAGTTTGGTTCGTTTTTAACTTAACCCCCTTATCAAGGAAAATTCTTTGTGTATTATATCTAGTTACTATTTCGTATGTTATTCAATCTTATAATCTTCAATTCATATATGAGTATATGCCAAAATTATGTGAAATATGTTATCCTACATTTGTATTTTTTTTTTTTTTTTTTTTTTTACATATGTAGAATGTTGAATGCTCATGTGCTATGTGCTAAAAATCTTAATTGCCATAAAAGGATGGACTTGCTGCAAATTAACCACCAAAATAGAAACCCTCACACAAAATTTTGAGAAAAATCAAATTTTGGGAAATCTGGGAAATGCCAGTAGGCGGCCCCCTTAATTCATAAAGGGCGGCCCCCTTAATTTTAAGGGGACCGACCCCTAATTAAGGGGACCGGCCTAGGCAAACACGGGTAAAACAGTATTTTCACCTCCCTTTAACCAAATACCCTCTAGACTTAGCTACTGTTTCCCTAAATTCACAAACATTTCTTGGATTTGATCCTTTAAATGTTCATTCTTCCCAATTTAAACCTTTCCTCCACTATAAATACATTCTCATCCATCATCATCACAATCATCCTCACCAATGACATCTCCTAACAAACCCACATCCAAACCATCAAGGGTAGCCAAAATGAGTGTGAAACCCATTTGGAGGAAGAAACTAAACCCTTGTAACACATCCAATGGGCTCAATGTAAACTTACCTACACCAATGCCAAAACCACTCACTCCTCATCATCAACCATCTCAAGAAAACAATCACCCCAATCAAGCATTACCAAATCCTTACATCAAGAACACTACCACATCACCACAAGGTGTCTCACATCCTCCATTTCCCATCTCACCCATCAATTCACATGTTACTCACACTCAAGCTTCATCTCAAAGTGACAACCAAACTCCTTACATTAAGGACACTCCCACATCACAACAAGTTGTCTCACATCCTCCACTTCCCATCTCACCCATCAACTCACATGAAACTCACACTCAAGTTCCACCTCAAAGTGACAACCAAACTCAACACACATCACCTCCATCTCCAAGTAGAGAAAGCCTAGTTGATGACATTAATCAACTACAAGACCTATCAAACCTCTTAGCCATGCATCTCTCCCAACAACAAAACAACATTCCCTCATCACCTTACTCTCCAAACCTACCACACACTCTCAACATGAACCAAGTTGAAACCCATGTTGGGTATTGCCCTTGTTGCATCTTCACCCAAAAACAATTCCTTGCTTTAAGTGAGGATATCAATTGGATTGAATTCCTCCTCACTCGACCACATCCACCTCTTAGAGTTCAAAGAGATTACCCTTCCACAACCGCCTCCGCTCCAAACTCTCCATCAACAACCAACTAACTTCGTAATATGCCTACAAATAATCGTCAAACCCTTTTGTGTCGCAAGCAAGTCAAAAATCCTTCTATGGCTATTTAGGATTTTCTTTTATGATGTATTAATATGCTTCTAAAGCATATTTGTTTTTCTATTTATGTATGCTTGTGTGTTATTCACACACATTGTCCTAAATGAATGAAGCATATTTTGCTTTGATGTTTGCTTGCACTTGTCATATTTTTCCTTCCTTCTTGCTACATGTTAGAAATTTTTGTATTGTTCTAACTCGTTTTTGTAGCCAAGAAACCATAGCTCGATTCCTTGGTGCCCTCGAACGAGGGGGAGCACACATCAAGGGGGAGCAATTATTCCGTCGATCTAACTAGCAATTCTCGACGATGTCTTTTTGATTCTACAAAAAGGGGGAGAAATGACATGAAACTCACTAAATACTTGTTTAAAAATAATTTTACATTTAATGAGTTTAAATTTTGTAATCATCAAAAAGGGGGAGATTGTTGACAAAATATAATGCCTAAAAACATTATTAATATTTTTCACATCTTTACGTTTTGATAATCACAAAATATAAAAACGTTCAATGTAAAATTAAACGTAAACAAGTAATTAGTAGTAAATTTTCATTTCGATAATTATATCACTTAAAGGTATGAATAAATAAATGCTTAATGCATTTTATGATCAAAGGAAATTTTTATTCAACCTCAAACTTTTATAAAATGTTGTAAACATTTTTATAAACATTACAAAACATTTTCTACAATTAAAAGAAATGTTTTATTCAAAATAAACATTTTGAAATTCAAATTTTCGGACCTAAAACGGCTAGAAAAGTTCCAGAAAATTCCCCCTACACAAAAGACAAACTGGGGAGGCCCTAGCCTAGGGCGGCCCCCTTAAATACACGGGCGGCCCCCTTAATTTTAAGGGGACCGCCCACCTATTTAAGGGGACCGCCCCTAGGTAGACGCTCCCCCAGTTTGTCCTATAAATACTGGACTTTTCCCCACTATTTTCTCACCTTTTGCACTCATTCTTTCTGCCCAAAACAGCCCACATATCCTCTCTAAAATCCTTTGATCATTTAATCATAAAGCTTTGTTTCCAAGTGATCCAAGCTCAATTCCTCAAGTGCAAGAGAAGAATACTTCTATCATCAAGTGAAGAAGTATTACACCTTTGTGTGTTGTTGCAATCTTATTGCATTCATATCATAACTTGTAAATCTTTTGTAAATCTTGTAAAGTTGTGTAGTTGCTAGATCTTGGCGATCTTTGTAAGTATAGTTAGATCATGGTGATCTTACCAAGTAGTGCTAGATAGTTGTGATATAAGTAGTGTTGTGAAGAAGTCTTAAAGTTGTGAAGAAGTCGTGAAGTTGTGAAGTCGTGAACAAGTCGTGAAGTTGTGTTGTGATAGATTAGTTCTAGCTAAGATTAGAACTCGACATTTAGCTTTGTGTCGTAAATCGGTGTAAGCAACGTTGTGTACGGTTTTCTCCGCCATAAGGGAGCTTGTTGACATAGTGAAGAAAACTCTCGAGTTAGGTGCTCGGAGAGTGGAGTAGGGCGAAGAGGTGCTTCATTGCCGAACCACTATAAATCCTCGCGTTGTGGTTTGATTGTTCTTACTCTTATCTCTTATCTTGCATTACTTTCTCATACTATCTTATTAATTGTTTAGATAGGTATATTGTTTATATTGTGCAAGTATTGAATTCACATAAAGTCGAATCTAGAATTTTTACAAACACTTTAAAACCTTAAATTAAAAAGCGGTAAACTATTCAACCCCCCTTCTAGTTTTCCACACATTTGTTGTTCCAAATCATCTTCTTTATTAGAGTCACATGGAATGTTACTAATTCCAGAATTTTCAATCTCAAATGTAAACAAATCATCATCTATTCTGCTCATCCGGTTGAATTCTTCGTTTAAAATTTTAAGTGATGTATTGCAAGTGAGCGAAACATCATTAATCATTAAAGACTCAAGTTTCTTGAACTCTTCCTTGATTACCTTTGTCATTGTTACTAAAAATAATCACAAAATTATCAGTAGAACCAGCTAGAAAAAGGCGTATATAAAATTTTGAGTTTTAAGTTTGAGTGTGAAAAACTTCTCTGTTACTGTATCAGATGATTGATGTCACACCCCGTCAGTGGCGGAAACAAGGAAATACGACATAATGATTCACATTGCACAAGGTACAAGATCGTACCATCCATTTTACAAAAGATCTAAATTTACAACAATTTAAAAGTTACATTTTTAATTCAAAATGTACAAGTCTCAAGTTAGCATCCCACACGTGTACGTCCTTAGTTATCATTCCTTCTAATTTACCTTGGTTAAATCACACACCTAAAAATGATACTCGAAAACGTCAACAATAATGTTGGTGAGCTCGTAGGTTTGCAGAAAACCCAGTCGTTGTGACAATATCTCAAACAGTTGGACAATTGTGCAATATGACAGTGAATATATGTAAAAGCACTCAAACCGATGACTTAGCATCCCTGCTAATCATGTAACATGGCCTAGCATCCCCGCTAGTCATCAATCCAGCATATACCAATGCTCTTGGGGTCGCAACCCCGAGGTCACACGCACCTAAAGCCTACCAGCTGGAGCTATATATAGGGCTAAAGATCACAAGTCCCACACAGAAAGTTCCACACAGCATGTTCTAACAATACCCATGTCATTCACATAGCAGTCATAGGCACATAACATTGTCCCAAAAACAAAACCACATTTCGCACAGTTCATAAAACAGTTCAAAATACATTTGAGTATCATTTTCCCACAACGGAAGAGTTTTGAAAAAATGGGGCTACGAGAACTCACCTCGACAGATGATGATAACCGCACAGTAATCTCTACACAACGCACAAAAAATCTCTACAACGCACAAATAATCTCTACAACACATAACGGTACCCGGCCATGACCTAATCATTAATTTAACCTAATTAACATTTTGTACAAAATTGTCTTATTGTACAAGCGTTTTTCTTTGCACACACAAAATCCTTATTCTCGTTTTAAACCTTTATTTCCATTACAAACCTTTATCCTTATTACCAAAGCACTTGTTCTCATTTCAAGACGTCATTCTCATTACAAAACCCTTATCCTTATTACCAAAACACTTGTTCTCATTTTCAGACCTCATTCTCATTACAAAACCCTTATCCTTATTACCAAAACACTTGTTCTCATTTCAAACTCTTTTAATATCATGGTTGTGTGGTAACTACTAAAACAACCCGTTGCACTTGGGATAAGTGCGACATCAACACAAAATACTCAAAACACATCCGCTAACGAAACAATTGTCCAAACAATCCAAGGAAATCCGATGAGAAATGAGTATGAACTCAAAGATAAAAAATAAATGAATCAACATCTCCGTAATCAATACGATATATATATATATATATATATATATATATATATATATATATAACACTTTAAAAAAATATTTTATTATTATTTTCGTCTTTTTATCCGGCTAAAAGGAGTAAATATGAATCTCGTCATCTTAGTACGTCCATGTTCAATCGTTTAACCTTAACACTTAACGTTTACAAAAGTCGTCCTTTGTCCTTTAGTTGATTCGGCACAAATAATTATTCCATACTCCCCCCGTCCCACTTTTATTGTCCCTTTTTGACTTTTTAAAGTCTATCTTTTTCAACTTTGATCTTAAATATTTGTGTTTGTGTTATATAATACTTGATGCAAAATATATGAATTGGTTGGTTTTTAAATGTATTTCATTTGGTATAATTTTTATCAAGTATTATATAACACAAACAAAAATATTAAAGATCAAAGTTAAAAAACAAAGACTTCAAAAAGTCAAATAAGGACAATAAAAGTGGGACGGATGTAGTATTATTTTCTAAGTGTGACATTTTTCACAAACTTTCGACATGACCCGTTTGTTCGAAAAAGGTTTCCAAGGTTTCCAAACCTTATATTTCAATACTTTTCATAATTTTCCAAAATTCTGACAAAATGCCAAAAGTCCATATTTTCAAAGCGTTTATCCATTTATTACTAAAATTGATCACATTAACCGTTTTCCACTACCGTAAGTACCCGTAAATCCATTTATCCGTCTTAGTGGTCCAAACTATTCAATTTTCACCTACGGGCCCAAAAGTCTAATATTAGTCCACTAACACTCGTTAAGTCCAACATAGCCATTTTAAATTTTCATTTGAGTCCTTTAGTCCATTTACTAGTCATTGGACCTTACGGCCCAATAAGGTTTTAATATTTAGCCCGATAGTGAAAAACAATATCCATACCATTTTTAAGCCCAAAATATAAGCCGAAACCAATATAAGCCATAAGCGCAATTATAAACCGAAGTTAAAATAAGCTATAAGCTCCAATATAAGCCGAACCCAATAAGTCATAAGCTCATTAAGCCGAAACAAAAATAAGCTATAAGCTTAATATAAGACGAAACCAAACATAAGCCAACCCAATAAGCCAGAGCTTAATAAGCTCAAAACCGAATAAGCCATAAGCTAAATAAGCCATACCAAAATAAGCTAAAACTTAAATAAGCTTGGAACCAAATAAGCCGAAGTAAATAAGCCGTGTGGTATCGGGCCGAGCCCAATACCCTTCCCCTTATCACTCGGTTGGGCCGAGCCCAAGCAAACTAAGCTCGAAAACCAAATAAGCTTTATACTAGCTTATTTTTTTAGCTATTTTCGAAAATAAGCCCTAATAATAATTTGACTCAAAAATAATTTACCACCTCAACAATAATTTAAAAGTGTTCAACCCTTTTTTTTCCTTTTCCTTTGACCACGTCAACTGAACACACCCTTATTTATTTCTTTTAAAAAATTTCGAGTTCGATTTCGACAAACGCACCGCACAACTAGCATAAACATACCACTAGACACTCAAAAGTACAACTTAATAAAAGATTTGAAAACGTACAAATTTTGATGCTTTTGGTTCGGTTTTGACGCAAAGAAACAAACCCCGATATCGTTTTCTATAACCCAAGACTACCAAATATCAACCTGATAGTGTTTTTTAACCCCGTGTTCTTGATAAATCTTCAAAAAAATATTTCTTGACCCTTGTGGTTTGCGTTCGATTTCTAGAGAGAGAGGGAGAGAAAGTTTTTTTATTTTTTTTTATTTTTGTTTGATTCTTGAAAGTATGAAATGCATGTTTGAGGTTAAGACAAATTATACATGTACCATGCAAGGACCAGCCAAGCTAAAAACTTGCCTTGGTGTTCCCTTTGTTGTCCCATATCCGGCCAAGCATCCAAGGATGCTCGGGTTCGCTTCTTTTTGTGTCGGGTTTACTTAACACTCTAATTTTATCAATTTAAAACGCTACCCGGAGTTACTTAGTATTTTTTTATTGAACTTAACAACGTTTTTCCAAGAACCTAGGTTATTTACATGGCCTATTTCCAACTTAAACTTCCAAAAATTCATTTTGACATTTAACGGACGTGTCGGGACCAAAATACGAGTTTAGTTTAAATTTAACCGAAACCCTTCTCACAAGTTTAGAAGTATCTCGATTTCAAAATATGACTTTTCGTCTTGGACTTGTCCAAAACTTCAATTTCACGACTATTACGGACTTTACTTAAATTTCACGAAAACACCCGTTTTCTGATAACTTTTAATTCATACCTCAACGATTTACGTACTAGACGAATGTCACTTCAAATTATGAAATTTCTTATCAAATAAGTTTGTTAAATTCGCTCACGAACGATTATTCATCCCGTTTTCAAATTTACTGTCATGTCGGTACGCGCTGCGTGACGATTTTCTCTAAAAGCGGGAAAATTTCCCGAAAAGCATCAAAAGGCCACAAAAACACTTAAACGGAAAGACGAATCAAAAGTGATTCACTTACGAAACTCAAGACTCTCATCAAAACCCGGTTAAACTGTAACCGTTTTACGCAAATAAATTAACCGAAATAAACTTTTCAGCTTTCTACCAATAAAGCTGACAAAATCAAAAAGACTCCGATAGAAACTTACAATATTTTTAAAAATACTTAACCCCGGACAAGTTACCGGTTATCACTGTCTAACCCCCTTAAAGGAATTTCGCCCTCGAAATTCAGTTCAAATCATCAAACACAACAACGACCACATTTCAATTCCTCATCAATACGCACTAGTTCTCTACCGGTTCAGTTTCTTCAAGCGAGGTTCCTTTTGATTCCCCTAGAGACTTAGTTCTAAAGTTCAGTCCTTACACTTCCTTATGATCTATCTAGATCTTGTCTCACACAACTTGATAGTCTTTTCTACTATCTCCTCAACTTAATAGTTCTTCCTAACCTTTGGGTCACACATTCGGTCGGGTGTCCGGATATGATCCAGTCCTCGACGCGACAACAAAACTTTTAAAGCATTTGACGGCATCTAGTCCCTCAGTTGTTCTATTTAGTGGGTTTAGTCCTCCAAGAGGTATGTGTCCCACACATCACGACTCTTGCACTGCTCTTTCAAGATCATCTAAGGTTTTCTTATCAAAAGTCTAGACTCTTGGAAGTAGATATTACTTGCTCCAGGTACTTTGGGTTCCAACCCACTAAGAATTTAGAATATTTATCGAGGTTACGCTATAATCAAAATCAGGTTTCCAAATCAGTCTACTACATTTACGGCCAAGTCTCCTCGTGACTTCACATGGTTTTACCTAACTCCGCGTTCTCCTAACGAAATGGTTTCAACATGGCAACTTAAATATTTTTCAAGTTCCACATAGGTGGTAAATAAGCGCGTGAGAGGTCTCATAAAATGGAAATCCTATCTGAGGTGAGTGACGAACCATGTCACCAACCAGCATAGAAAACGATGTACCCAAATACCGAACGTATCAACTCATGTAATAAAATGTACTACCATCCATTGATTTTCAAATTCCGTACAAATCATTCTACTACCATCATATATATATATATATATATATATATAAGTATCATTTCCCCCAACGAAAAAGATTTAAAAAGTGGGGCTATGAGAACTCACCTTGACATATGATGATAACCACACAGATAATCTCTACACAACGCACAAATAATCTCTATAACATACAACGGTACCCGGCCATGACATAATCATTAATTTCACCTTATTAACATCTTGTACAAAATTGTTTTATTGTATAAACGTTTGTCTTTGCTCACACAAAACCCTTATTCTTGTTTTAAACCTTTATTTCCATTACAAACCTTTATCCTTATTACCAAAACATTTGTTCTCATTTCAAGACCTCATTCTCATTACAAAACCCTTATCCTTATTACCAAAACACTTGTTCTCATTTCAAAATCTTTTAATATCATGGTTGTGTGGTAACTACTAAAACAACTCGTTGCACTTGGGCTAAGTGCGACATCAACACAAAATACTCAAAACACATTCGATAACGAAACAATTGTCCAAACAATCCAAGGAAATCCGACGAGAAATGAGTACGAATTCAAAGATAAAAAATAAATGAATTAACATCTCCGTAATCGATACGATATATATATATATATATATATATATATATATATATATATATATCCATATATATATATATATATATACATATATATTATATAACATATAACATATCCGTAATCCTGATACAAAATTTATTAATATATATATAAATAATATAATATATATATATATATATACATATATATACATATAAACATATATATACATATAAACATATATATACATATAAACATATATATACATATAAACATATATATACATATATATAAATATACATATATACATATACATACATATATATATACATATATATATATATATATATACATATGTATATATACATATGTATATATACATATATATATATATATACATATATATATATATATACATATATATATATATATATATATATATATATATATATATATATATATATATATATATATATATATATATATAATATAAGTATATAACATTTTAAATAAAATAATACTATTTTATTATTATTTTCGTCGTTTTATCTGGCTAAAAGGGGTAAATATGAATCTCGTCATCTTAGTATCGCTCCACGTTATCAATCTTTACCTTTAACCACTTAAAGTTATAAAAGTCGTCCTTTGTCATTTGTTTTGAGTCGACACAAAATAATTATTACATATTATTTTCTAAGTGTGACATTTTTCACAAAATTTCGACATGGCCGTTTGTTTGAAAAAGGTTTCCAAACCTTATATTTCAATACTTTCCACAATTTTTCAAAATTCTGAAAAAATGCCAAAAGTCTACATTTTCAGAGCGTTTATCCATTTATTATTAAAACCGATCACATTAACCGTTTTCCACTACCGTAAGTACCTGTAAATCCCAATTTATATATATCCTTTTACTATTACCAAAGAATATGTTCAATTTTCATCACCTATTGGGCCCAAAAGTCCAATATTAGTCCACTAACACTCGTTAAGTCAAACATAGCCATTTTAAATTTCCATTTGAGTCAATTAGTCCATGTTGCGATTCAAAAACCACCTTTCAGGAGGTCGGGGAAGATCAAAGAACATAATATGTATCATTGTGGTTTTAGTGAGAGAAAGTAGAGAGAGGGTGAGATGAACACAAAAAGGAAAATATTAGATTTAAAAGAAAATGGGAAAAATAAAATGAACATCCACACCCCCATGGAGAGTCATGGGTGGTATTTATAGCCTAAACATAACTAGACTATCCCTCATATACAATAGTAGTCCCTGCGTTTCACGCAGTGTCTATAGCTAGTCTAATTTACGTGTAAGACGTCAGCTTTACAAAATAGTAAGGCTAACAATCTCCCTCTAAGATGGTGTCACACGTGAATTGGTTACAATGTTTCCTACCAGCCAAAATAAAATAAAATGATAAGAATGAAGTCCAACATTCCTTGAAATTGTCTTCGATGATCTACTTGAATGCTCTAGCTTTATTTCTTCAGCTTGTAGTATCTAGTTGAGTTTTTACTCCCTCCCAACTAGTAGGCTCCTTTTTTCTAGCCCCCCTCAAATAGACACCCTTGAGACCGATTAAGAATCAAATGCAGAAATCTTCTTATGGACCCTCCTTTTCTCATTTATATACACTGTGGAGGATGATATCATCAACAACGTCTTCACTTAGGAAGCGATCCAATTCTTGTTTGAGTCGGACTTAATACCCGAAGTAAACACACTTTATCCACTTTTACGAAACTGTGACACCAAAGGTAACACGTGAAGCACTATCATCCTCTACGGCCCAAAACTCCGGCAAATATTTTTATTAACGGCCCGATCAAGTGAACTTGTTGTGCCTCCTTGATGTATACATTTCTCCCTCCAGGAAAGTGCAGATATAAATTGCTACACCAAAGTCAATTATGTCCCGAGTGTACGTAATTTATCCCTCTATGTAGTCGAAACGATAACATAAAAAATCAACTAAGTACCAGATGTATATATTTTTCCCTCCAGGATGATGACTAACTGAGGAATCATCCTACACAAGTGTACATCATATGCCAACTGGAACTACTTACTTAGCTTCATAGCCCATGATTGCATAAGCAATACTATGTGAGAAGATGTCAGAAAGTACTCTCTTTACAAATCTCTCTTGATCAACCCGATCTAAATCCCCTTATCTATTCTGTCGGCTAATACTGGTGACCACTGATGGAGCCACCCGATATAATGAACCCGAGAATGAAGCAAAATCCCCGACTTGTGACTTAATCTTGTACTATATGTGTGATGAAGAACGGTGCAGAGGCAAATCTCTAAGTACCATATAACCGCACCAAAGTATACAAAAAATACAACACCTCTTGAAATCTCCTCAACTACGTGAGACACTGAGCACTACAATGTAACTCCTTAAAGTAACAGCTATAACCTGTGAGTACTACAATGTAACTCCTTACATCAGGTATAACTAGATAAATCAAGTCTTCATCACAAACCGAATATGCCCGGACAAGTCATCTTCGTTGACGAAAAACAAAGACGAAATAAATACACTCCCCGTGAAAGTCTACTTCAATCCCAAGTAAGTAGCATCGGACAAGAACTCCGTAGTCATAAAATCAAATACTAGCCATTATGAATGAAGGTGAATTTTGATAAGGATCATTTTTAGTGTAATGTATTGTGTTTGTTGTGTTGTTGTTCGTGATTTTTGATGTGTTGTGATCGTTAACGGATATTGGCTAAAAAAATTAGAGCATACGCACGGCCCGTCCAAGTAATAAACCCCGGTCACATTTACATTTTACCCGACATGATATTGTTTTAAAACTCGACTCAATCCATTAACATAGGCCCAAAATATATAAACATCACCATTTTCAGCCAAACACATAACTCAGCCCATTTTAACGATATAAAATCACGGCCCAGTAAAATTATGATAAACTTAGCCCATCACCAATAACATAAGTCCAATATATTTCGGTTACTAAGAATTGCAGCCCAAAAATAGTTGTCAATAACTCACGGCCTAAAGATTCATTTAATCAAGAGTCCAACCCAATTCTTTATTAACCTCTCCCGGCTCATGCTTGAGATCCTGGCCCAACACACATAGTGGTTATCTCGGTCCATTATATAATTAGGATAAAAAGAGTCATAATCCCTAGTATGACTCATATTTCTCCTAACCCTAATTACCTTTCTTAAACTCATCGCCCCTATTTTTCTCCCAACTTTATACGCAACCAAAAGAAAAGAAAAAAAATCCCCGTGAATCAACACATCATACATCAGTTATAATCATGTACTCAACCTTCCTTATCCCTCCATAGCAAGAATGAAATACCCCTTATCAATCTTGCTTTTAACCATGAAGAGCACATAATAAGTGCGGCTTCATGGTCCTTTGGAGGATCTCAGGTAGGGTTCGTCTTGATGAGTTGTTTTGTTGAACAAGAGGAAGAGAGACTATAACACAATTGTTATAGTTCTTTCTTTGTAATCGTATATAAAAGACAAATCAATGATGATTTTTTGTACAAACCTAAAGAGGCTTTAAAAGATTTCTAAAAAAGGTTGTTAAAATCTAAGATCTTGAAGTTTTTTCATTTAGGTTCGAGTCATGTTGTGGAGTAGGAGATGGTTATTGACGATGGGTTTATAGGATTAGAATGTGTTGGATTTTATTGTGGATTTGAGAAGTTGGATTTGTTTGATGTTGTTGATGATGTCGAATGATGTTATTGGATTTGTTGATGAGGTGATGTAATTGACAGTTGATTAGTGTTGTTGTAATTTGGTTTTTTTTGTCATGGTGGTTTAACAAAGAGTCTGTTCTTTTCATTTCCATTTCTTTTAAACCTTGACTCACTTGGTTGAGTCGTTGACTCAGTCAACTCTATTCAAATAGACCCTAAACCGCTGTCTTATTTGAGCCACACTAAACCGCTATTTAATTGATCAATCAAACTGCTGTCAATTATTCTGACCAAACCGCTGTCATATTCGAACCACACCAAACCGCCATCTAATCACACTAAACCGCCACCAAGTTTTAAATTTGGCAGAGTTTAGTTTAGTTTGACCATGAAAAGTGGTAAACCGCCATCACCTGTATCAAATCGCTACGGCAAACCGCCATAGTCAAACCGCCACAGTCAAACCACCACGGTCAAACCGCCACCTGTCAAAATCGTACTTTTTCCTGAAAATCGGGATCTGGGTTTTCCTACCTTCCCAAACCGCCGTTAAGAACACAATTAAGCCCAGAAAGAGACCCGGAACCAACAAGCCAGAATCTGAAAACAGCTTAATTAAGCTTCATAAAAAGCTCGAAAATAATCTGTTTAAACTAAGAGATAAGCTGTAAAAAAGGAACCAGATCTTCCTTTTGGATGAATGTTGGAGAATAAATGGACCAAAAGAAACTCAAACAAAAAAGCTAAAACAAGTTGTTATAAAGCAGGTTAGTCAACCACAAAAAAAGTTCGAGGCTTTTTCCAACCAAATCAGCCACGTAAATAGCTAAAGAACAAGCTGAAAATAAGCTGGGAATCACGAAACAACACAACACGAATACAAGATACGACCTAGGCTCTTGATACCACTTGTTGCGATTCAAAACACCTTATCGGGGGGTCTTTGTTGATCAAAATAAACAAGATATATCATTGTTAGTTTCTAGTGAGAGAAAGTAGAGAGAGTGAGATGAACACAAAAAGAAAAAATATTAGATTGAAAGAAAAATGGGAAAATGAAATGAACATCTACACCCCCATGGCGAGTCATGGGGGTATTTATAGCCTAAACATAACTAGACTATTTCTCGTATACAATAGTAGTCCTTGCGTTTCACGCAGTGTCCATAGCTAGTCCAATTCATATGTAAGACGACAGCTTTACAAAATAGTAAGGCTAACAATCTCCCTCCAAGATGGTGTCACACGTGAATTGGTTACAACGTTTCCTACAAGCAAAAATAAAGTAAAATGATAACCATGAAATCCAGTATTCCTTCAGATAATCTTCGATAATCTTGATCTTCTTGAATACTCTAACTTTATTTCTTCAGCTTGTAGTATCTAGTTGAGTTTTTACTCCCTTCCAACTAGTATACTCTTTTTTCTTCAGCTCCCTCCCAAACAGACACCCTTGAGACTGAATAAGAATCAATGCAGAAATCTTCTTATGGACCTCCTTTCTCATTTAGGATACACTGTTGGAAGGGATGATATCATCAACATCGTCACTTAGGAAGCATTCCAATCTTGTTTGAATTTAGCCCAAAGTAAACATTTTATCTCTTTTACGAAGTCGAAACCGTAACACCAAAGTAACAAGTTAAAGCACTAATCATCTTTGCGGACTAACCTCCGACATATTTTATAAAGTCTGATCAAGTGAACTTGTTGTGCGTCATTGATGTATACATTTCTCCCTCCAGGAAAGTGCTGATATAAGTTGCTACACCAAAGTCAATTAAGTCCCGAGTGTACGCAATGTATCCCTCTATGTAGTCGAAACGGTAACATCAAAACGGTAACATAAAAAATCAACTAAGTACCGGATGTACACATTTCTCCCTCCAGGATGATGACTAACTGAGGAATCATCCTACATATGTGTACATCTTATGCCAACTATAACTGCTTACTTAAATTAATATATCCGTGATTGCATAAGCAATACTCTTTGAGAAGATGTCGGTACTCTCGTTACAAATCTTTCTTGATCAACCCGATCTAAATCCCCTTATCTATTCTGTAGGCTAATAATGATGACTACTGATGGAGACCACCCGATATAACGAACCTGAGAATGAAGCAAAATCCCCGACTTGTGACTTAATCTTGTACTATCTGTGTGACGAAGAACGGTGCAGAGGCAAATCTCTAAGTACCATATACCCGCACCAAAGTATACAAAAAATACAACACCTCTTGAAAAACTCCTCAACTACGTGAGACACTGAGTACTACAATGTAACTCCTTAAAGTGATAGCTATTACCTGTGAGTACTACAATGTAACTCCTTACATCAGGTATAACTAGATTAATCAAGTCTTCATCACAAATCGTATATGCCCGAACAAGTCATCTTCGTTGTAAAGAAAATTAAAGACGAAATAAGTACACTCCCCGAGAAATCCTACTTCAATCCCAAATAAGTAACATCGGATAAGAACTCCGTAGTCATGAGAATTCAATAATAGCCGTTAAGAGTGAAGGTGAATTTTGATAAGGATCGTTTTAGTGTAATGTATTGTGTTTGTAGTGTTGTTTTCGTGATTTTTTGATGGTTAATGGATATCGGCTCAAAAAATTATACCATAAGCACGGCCGTCCCAGTAATAAAACCCGGTCTTGTATGTACTTTACCTGATATGATAGTGTTTTGAAACCCGGCTAATCCATTAACATTGTTACTAAACTTAACAGTCCAATAGTCAAGCCTACTATACAAACCATAGATACACGGCCTAACCTTTGTGAGTTAAGACTCGGCCCAAGTTTTGTTATTGAAAGAGATGGCGTACTATCTTGTGCACTACATCAAAGACTGAATAGAAAGCCCACTCAATTAATATACACGGCCCACGCCACAAAAGAATTATAAGCCTGATAGAAACCCTAACGAGTTAGATCATAAATATAAACAAGGAAAGATTACCCGCGCGTTGCTGCGGGCGTTATTTTTTCGCGCGTTATTACGGGGCATTTTTTTTGTTCGGGTTAATTTCTTCGGTCTCATGTTTAATAGTTTGTTTTTTTCCTCATATTAAATGACAAATTTTTTTTTCAATAAAGGGGATATTTTTATTTTATTTTTTGGCCCAGGCCGATAGAAAGTCGTAAACGTAATTTTTTTTTCTTCTTATTTTTGACAAAAGAAAGAGGGAGTATAAAGTTTTTTTTTTTTTGGGCCGATGAACAGTAACCACTCCGTAAACGTAATTTTTTTTGCTTCTTATTTTTTGGACTAAAGAAAAGGGAGTAAAAAGTTTTTTTTTTTTTGGGCCCGATGAACAGTAACCACAGTATAAAAAATTTTTTGGCCGAAGAATAGTAACCGCGGGTATTTATTTAAATATCTGAATGCGTCTGTATCTTTAGTAAAAAAAAATTCTCATACTATTTAGTGCCAACAAATTAAACAAATATATATATATTTGGGCCGCCCAGCAATTGTAGCAAAGTAAAAAAAAAAAAAATAAATGGGCCGGCCCAGATCACTGTAGATTGCCTACAGGTGCTTGCGTGAACAGTGTATTGGGCTATCTCAAAAATGTACACGTACATATAGGGGATATTTTTTTATTTTATTTTTTGGTCCCAGACCGATAAAATCGAAAATGTAATTTTAATTTTTTCTTCTAATTTTTTTGACAAAGTCAGAAAGAGGATTATAAAAGTTTTTTTTTTTTTTTTTTTTTATCTTGGGCCGATGAACCTAACCACAGTTATAAAAAAATTTTGTGCCGATGAAATATGTAACCGCTGGATTTTTTTTTATCTGAATGCGTCGTACTAATTTGTAAAAAAAAAAATTTTCTTCCTATTTTGTGCCAACAATTTAAAAAAAAAAAAATAATTTTTGGACCGGCCCAGTCACTGTAGCAATGTAAACAAAAAAAAAAAATATTTGGGGCCGCCCAAGCACTGTAGCTTGCCTACAGGTCCTTATCGTGAACGGTATGGGCATCTCAAAATGTGACACGTGACTTGTGAAATGATATATATAGTAATTACTTACCCCTAATTTTCCTCATAGCTAAAACCAACTAACCCTAATCCCATTTTCACATTCATCCGCCCCCATCACCATATTCACTCTAAAAATACAAGATCGGTCATCCCATCCTTATGACTCCCTTCTCAAACAAAATACATCTCCTTTCTATCTTGATGAGCACAAACTAGAACCACAATATCCCTCATAGATTATCTATGTTATGAAACGAAGTAACAAACTCAAAAAAAACTACCCAATTTGTATTCGTTTAAATCGGCTTCAAACAAGATCTAAAGAGCTTCAAGACTTTTCCAAAAAAAAGGTCCCTCATGTAGGTTCTTGGTAATGTTATGTGAATGGGTTGAGTGTCCAAACAAAACAAAGAAATTGAAACATAACAAAGTTTTATGTTCCTTTCTTTAATTTCAATATCAAAGAGGGTTGAAGACCTTCACAAGAGATTGATGAGCGTTTCTGTATTAGTGTTTTCCTTGAAATTTAAAAGGACCTTGATACTAATTTGTAACTCCATTAAAAATTTAGAAAATCCTGAAATCTTGAACACGTTTCCATTTCAGTTCGATTCTGTTAGTGATTAGGATGGAGAATGGGATTAAGGATGATTTTAGAAATGGTGTTTGATTGAATTTTATGACGAAGGGATTAAGAGATAGGTTTCGTGGATTTGTTTTGGAATTGGATTTGATGTTGAGTGGCTAATATTTTTGAATGTTTGATGTTGTTAGAAAATAATTTGGTTTGTTTAGGTTATGGGTTGAGTGTGTCTATTTCTGACCTCTATCCTTCTAGTCCGTTTTTTTGTTGACCTTGACTCGGTTGCGACTCATTGAGTTGATCTGGATCAACTCGGTTTGGGTGTAGGGATGCAAACCGCTGCGTTGAATGGAAGCAAACCGCCATCACCTTTTACACCAAACCGCTGCCTAGTTTTGAAATGGGCAGAGGTTTGTTTAGTTAAACCATGAAAATGTATAAACCTCTACCACCTGTAACAAACCGCCATGGCAAACCGCCACGACAAACCGCTATGGTCAAACCAAACCGCTGGCAGTACATATATTTTTTGTATTTTTGGCAAACAAACAAAAAATTGTACAATCTCGTCCAAACCTCCATAATGAACTCAAGAATAGCCAAAAAACTTAAAATTAAGTTGTGGAACAACTAAATAAGCAAACTGCCCACATCAACTTATATTGAACTTGAAAATAAGCTGTAGATATTGTAAGACCAGATCTGCTTATATTGATAAGTTTTGGAAAATAAAAAATAGAAAAAACTGTTATAAACCAGATCTGCTTTTAAATGAGTTTATGAAAACAAAATGGACCAAAAAAACTCATAAAAAACTGGAAAGAATCTGTTATAACCATTAGCAAGCAACAAAAAAAAACTGAACCGTGGCTAGAATTAAGCTGAAATCAGCCCACGAACACAACAAACAATACAAAACACCAAAATGATTGATTTGTGACCCCGACCCTAGTAATTAAACCGACCCAAGAACATAACCTAGGCTCGTGATACCACATGTTACGCGATTCAAAACACCTTATCGGGGGGTCTTTGTTGAGCAAAATAAACAATAATATATATTGAGTTTAGTTTCAAGTGAGAGAACGTAATAGAGAAGGTGAGGATGAACCCAAAAAGGAAAAAAGGTAAGATAGAAATAAAAAAAGAAAAAACAATGAACATTCCACACCCCCCATGGAGGAGTCATTGGGGGTATTTATATCCTAAACATAACTAGACTATCCCTCGTATATAATAGTAGTCCCTTCGTTTCACGCAGTGTCCATAGCTTGTCCAATTCACGTGTAAGACGCCAATTTTACAAAATAGTAAGGCTAACAGGCTATACTTGCAGACCTATGCAGTGTACACAATGAAGTGATAAAGTTCCATGAGCCAAGGCATGTGCAGAACCAATTCCAAAATGGACCAAGTGGTGTAATTCAATTTTCCCGAACCAATTACAGAGACAAAGGAGTCACAAAATAAATACTAACATAGCCCGATAAACATCAAAATCACTTCATACAAGACAAAGTCATTACAAAACACCATTTTCATTCATGAAATTAAGTTCATACAACCCCAAAGACATACATTAACCTAAACATTGATAATCCTACACTGATAATCTACATAACCCTTATCATGACACAGACCCTAAACATCATCTATTTGATTGCAAGCACCAAACACATACAAATTGCAAAGGCAAAAAAAATTGACTTCCAAAAAGTCAAAGATGCCAAACTTTTCCGCAATTGGAGATTCTTCTCAACCAGTTCAACTTCAAGTCTTTCAATCCTTACTTGACGGCTGGTTTCTTGGCCCAATTGACGTCATTGTTGAGGGTTCAAATTATTGTACATTTCGTACAAATTCATCTTGTACCGATCCGATTCGATCTCAAGATCATCCCAGATCCCCAAACTCACATTTCTTTACTGGTTTTCGATCGATTAGGGCAAACAACAAACCTTCAAGCTGGATTAGTGGATGTCCATGCTGTTAATACTCTTAATGGGAGACCACAATCACAAGTTTGATCATGAAGGTAGGTAGACATTTTAAGGTTTTGATTTGGGAGAGAAATGAAATAAGAGATTGTATGAATTAGGGTTACACGAGTCAAATAGGGTATGAGTATTTAATAACGGGTCGGGTTAAAAAAAACTCTACGTAGAATAATAAGACAACAAATGTGATAGATGGAAATTAAAAAAAATTAAGTTTAAATACGTGAAAATTCAGCAGGTCATATTGACTAGATTGGAACAAATTAGCCGGTTACAATACCTATACTAGTAATAAAATTAGTTTGTTACCGAGATCGGTAAATTTTAAAAAGTTCGTTGGTAATATATAGACTTAGCCCTATTATATATATATATATATATATGTATGTATATATATATATATATGTATGTATGTATATATATATATATGTATGTATGTATATATATATATGTATGTATGTATATATATATATGTATGTATATATATATATGTATGTATATATATATATGTATGTATATATATATATATATGTATATATATATATATATATACTAGTAACATAATCCGCCCAACGGGCGGGTTCGATCATAAAACGTTTTTTTTTAGACAATGTTTTTCATTTAGTTCTAATGGTTGATGTGTTTGTGTAAACATAGAATCTCCATTCCTCTTTTTCGTTTTGATCTCGACAGTTTGCCTATATAGTATTTAATCCGTGGTGAGAATACCGTTATGGTAAAAGCAAACCAAACTTTTATATAAGTTTTTTGGGCCCTATGGCTCATTGTAATTGTCATTGTCAACATAATGTCAATTGGAAGACAAACATTTACATGCATGCGTTTTCCTACTAACATAACCCGCTTGACGGGCAGGTTCACCTCATAATAATATACTCCTTTCGTCCCAAAATTATTGTCCTCCGACAAAAAACACACAGTTTAAGAAAAATGCATTTATTACTGCTTTCTCTTACTTACTTTTTGACAGAAAGACAGTTTTACCCTTAGCTATTTAACTAAAGTCTTCTTTAAAGTTTGTAATAATAATTTCAAACAAGGGTAATATAGTAAACTTGATCAAAATTCCCTATCTATTTTTAGTAGTGGACAATTAAATTAGGACATCCCAAAAAGAAAACATGGACAATAAAAATAAGACGGAGGGAGTAGACAATACTAATTAAGTAGATGTATAGTTGCATAGGCCGCCTGATGGGCGGACAAGCCTGGAATAGCAAAAAGGCTCATAGAAAAAGCCGATATTCAAGCCAGAAGTTAGGGTTGTCGATCTATTGCCTTGCATTGTGACCTAAACAACCCAGGTGCCGAAGTCAGGGTTTTAAGAGCATCAAAATACCCGAAGGGTCCAAATGGCCCCAACCTCGAACACCCTGATAGCATTTTCAACCTTCATGATAAAGCTCCTTGAGAAAAACCTGAACAGATTTGTAAGATTCAAATTGTACCACAACATTTCAAAGGTGCATCAATCAGCCAAGTAATGTATGATATAGGGATCATAGCAACTGTAAAGTATATAATAATAGTATAGTACTTGTTGGTCCTTGTAATATAAATGGGAATTTGGGGTTTCTTTATCTTGTAATATGTTTAAATAATGCTCACTACTAAATATTTTTTTCTTTTTATTGCATTCCAGTTACAATGAAAGAATATATTTCCTTGTATATAATTTAAACCTGAACTTGATGAAGTTTGACCGCCACTACTTTATATCAAGTTTGAGCTCAAAGGTATACTCATTTAGGGAAAATTCTCAAAATAAACAGGTCGCCTAAAGTGTTTACCCTTTCTAGACCTCAAAAAAGAAACTTCCTAAAATAGACCAGTCGCCTCGTCTCTTAAGTCGCCTTGGTGTGGTTCATTTGTATTTTTTATAGCTTTTAGAACTGCTAAAAGCCCAAAAGTCAACAATTCTCTATGACATAAAGCGATAAAAACAACTTGTTACAACAGAAATCCCCAACAGTGGCTTGCTCTCTTTTTTTACTATTGTTTTATAGAAAAATCTCGAGCCTGATTACTGTTGTATAAATTTGGCAAATGCGGAAACGTCCAAAGCTGAGAACTCATTTGCAGTTGAAAGCACGGCTAGTGTTAATGTTACCGCATCCTCATTGATGGGCGCCTACAATGGTTTATGATATTTTAAAAAAAATCATATGCGAATAACTGGAAATAATGTATGGTATAGTTGAAATTTGAAAGGACCGTAAATTACCTCAATGTTGAGGGGCAAAACAAGGTCATGAAGCGTAAGTCTCAGAAGGAACCATCCACCATAGCTTGAAATTCTAACCCCTTCATATTTAACCAGAGCTTTTTAAGATGATCTGATTCACTTTTG
>BQNB010025650.1:0-59420 GCA_026074375.1 Tanacetum coccineum
TATAGTCTTATGGATACGGCGTATTAGGTCTTCTCGTCATGAATGCTTTTGTGAAGTTAGGGCACGGATATGCCGTATTTGCTGATGTGAATACGGCGTATTGATAGTCAACCTTGCTTGCAGAATGTTGACCAAGGTTTCATATACAGTGTATCTGCTGATGTGGATACGGCGTATTCTTCAAAGTCAGGTAATGGTCTTCGAATTCATCTAAGTCATACGTCGTATTTATCTAGAATGATACAGCGTATTGGTTGTTAGAAACAGTAGACTTTCTTAAATTCTTCATTTATGCTCCAAAATGCGTGCTTTTTACTAACTTTTACCATTTGCTCGCTAATATCTGCAATTTATAAATATAAGCGATTAAGTACCAATTCATATATAAAATAATGTAAAACGAGCAACATGGTTGGGATAAATGATGCTAATAATGTGATGTTATTTGATGTCATTAGTTTTTCATTTATTTGGTGTTTTATTGTATTATGCACACGGTTTTTTAAGTAAGTTCAGGGATAAGAAGTTTGCTTATGGATCTCAAAGCGGGACACGTTCTAAAAACGTGTGTCTTCGATCATACCAAGCAAAAATTAGGGGAGTCTTTTTTTGTTTTAATTATACTCTTTACTTAATTTTATCATATTATGTACAATAGGGACATGGTACAACTCAAGTGGAGGGATGGGAGTTATATTAACACTTGATGGATATTGCCTTTGTTTATCTAGTTTGTTTTGAAAATTTATTCCATTTTTAAAATTTTTGAAATGTTTTTCTTTATCAAAACTAGAATAGATCTATGCCGAGCACAACTACCCATTATTCCATTGGTAAGGATAGCCTTATATTCCATTTTTTATCTGACATAACCCACCAATTATGAGTGTGCCGGTAGTATTATAGACTTTATAACTTGGCACGTACATCATTGCAAGACCATACACGAGTATTGTGTTGAGTTTTTGATGCGGCGGGTTGCATCACAAAAGTTTTACAATCCTCCTAGGTAGTGTACCTAACTGTTGTAGTGTAGTATAGGCAAGACTCGGGGGTTTATAATCGTTCTCTAGGGGAATAGTTTGGGTAGGCTCGAATTGTATGGTCACTAAGGTCTAGAGGTCGAGAGAAGCATATTTTTGTGTTTTTAAATTTTTATGAAAGAAAGATAAATCTCGGGTTTGAAGGAGGTTTTAATTAAACTAATTAACTACTCCTAATTCTATACTAATTGCAGAAAAGAAAAGTGATGGAAAAATTCGTATGGTTAAACAAATGTGTTCACCTAATCATGCACTACTCCCTAGTTGTCTTTTCCACTTTTATTACCCGTCAACCTCATAATGAAATGTGTAAGTATCTAATAAATTAAATACCTAATTCGGAATCCACCCAAATGGCAAGGTAGTATGAAGAATATTGTGTGGATATCCTCTAACCTAGCCGTGTTTCCCTAGACGTCTTCGCTATGCAATTAAGAAGCTAGTTTTCTAAAGCCAAACGCGCACATCATTAACAAGAAGTAATAATAAAAGATAAACAAGTACGTTTCATGCAATCATAAGCAAACATAATTTATATTTAGCCAAGCATGTTAATTGAAAGCAAATAATAATTAATCAAACAACACATAGACATATTGAATGATTAAAAGGGAATAAAAACTTCACTTCAATTAAACATGGAGTTATGATGAAAGTACAAGGGTTAAGAAACCCTAAAAATCGACCTAAATGTCTGCTCTAAAGCTTATTAGTGATCTTTCTATGACTTTTCCACACAAAACCTAAAAAACAAGGGTTATATATATGCCTGTAACCCTGACGCCGTCAGCCCGCCGAACCTTCTTAGGGATTCTCTTTGTCGGCTACTTTGACGTCGTCGCAAATCTTTGTGACACCGTCGTTTGAACACCTTGACGGCGTCAGAGAGAAATCCTTACGTCGTCTCCACGACCTTTGAAGCTTTCTTGATCAAAATTCTGTAGAGTTGCATTCTTATCTTGTTTCTTCCTAAATTGAGTCCAAGTCACGTGTATTTCCTCCAAAGGCTTCCCAAATGTTAAAACAACAAAAAGAAACAATTAAGCATAATAAATGGGGATATTTGCGTCATTTTTAGGGTTAAATGACCCCGAAAAAGTGTATAAAATGACACCTTATCAAATAACCCTACACTTGGGATATGCTTGTCCTCAAGCAAATAGGTTTTTCTACCTAGTAAATAGCAAAGTCGGGGGGCATTTAACCTACTCAGTAAATATAGTTTATGGCATAACCGGATAGACCTTGTATTTAAAAGTACAGAAATTATATGCTTAACACCTCACATAAGTGTTTGGATTCTCTCATTCTCTCGGTGTACTAATGAATTATAACATGTATAGGAAACGGAAGAAATACACTCACTACCTGTCATAGTATATAAATTACCATAAGCTTGATAAAGAATTAAAACCTCCACCGCTTTGGCGTAAGCACCTATGAATTACTATCAAAGAGGTCTTTTAAAGGGTTGTGATGTTTAGGTGTAGGGTAAAGGAAACACAGTTGGGGATATTTGGGGGAATTTTGACTGGTGGTAAGCTAATTATCTACAAGAATACATGTAAAGAGCGTTGATAAGCCAAGACTCGACGAAACTAGGACAATAATATACAAAACACTAGATCAAACTCTTTCTTTTCTTTTCTCGACACTTTATTCAACATAAACCATAAGCAAGATGGCAGCCCGTATCTAACATTTTTTTTTTTGCTTTTTTCATTTTTTTTATTTTTTTTATTTGTTTAATATACACGTTTTCCCTGCCATATGCTGAAACATACATAATACATGACTTGGAGTTTATAATTGCACCCCTACACTTGATTTTTTATTACTCAAGAACATAAACTAACTAATGACCCGAATTAAGAGGATCAATAAACATGGAATGTATTAAGCACGTATGGGGTAATAATTTGACTTTCTTTCCCATTTCTCCATATAATAAAAACTACCATAAATCCTAATTGTCTCAAAATGGTATACACAAAAAATGACTCGACTTAGAAACCATGTACTCAAGTAAATAATTAACTGAGGTTTAACATACGTGATAACAATAATGTACTAAAAATGAGTACATGCAATGAAGGCTAATACTATTTGGGTGTAACATTTTGGTGGGTTGTAAACAAAATTCAACTACTAAATACTCCGAAATAGTCTATTCAGGAATTCCTTGATCCAAAGAAATCCCCTTTCGATCGTTCTGAAATACTTAATAGAAGTAAAAAAAGATAGGCTCAAAGGGGTGTACTAGGGGTATCTCGCACTAAAAATGAGTGCAAAGAAAGGGTGTGGGGAAAGTTATATGATCAAGGAGATCTTCATAACTATATCAAACGAAGGCTAAAAATAGGGGTTTATCCTAATGCCTCTTATCACTTAGTAAATCCTAATCACATGAATGTGATCTCACTAGCGGTCTCGGGATGAATCGCTAAAGTAAGTTCTAGAATTTATAATAATACTGGTACACTCTCATAAGCATTAAAGGTGAATGCTTTTATTCCTAAAGATCTAGGGGCGAACCTCACATATTTTGGGTGGAACTTTTAGTGGTAGGGTTTATGTGCTAATAATATAACTCCTATCCATGAGACACTTCTAATACTACAGTTTCACCGATATATGCCATAATTTTTTTTAATTTGGGATAAAATTACCATCCTAAACTATGTTTCGATATAATACACATCATTTTAAAGACAAAACATATGAAATTGTAGGAATAGTTTCTAATGCTTTTATTTCTCCCTGCACTTATTTTGAACATTGTCCCTAATGTTAAATGAGTACCAAAAAACGAATAAAGGGAAAATAAGTAAAGCGAGAGAAACTAATACTCCCCTGGTTTTGATCAATAGCAATGAAGAAACAAGATAATTCCAGCTAAATCTTCATCAAAAAATCATCTAAGTGAATATCCGAAGAATTTTTAGACTCTCCTTATCTTAAATAACTTGAAAATCAAAGATAAAATGCAACTATACCAAGCGTAAAGTTTGGCAGTAAATGATATATAACCCTTATTAATTAAGTACTAGACTCCTATGAAAGCAATAAAGATAGGATGAATGTACTAATGTAATCGTGGTTTTCTGCAAGAGTTAGGAAAATTAAAAATTTTGGAAATTATACAAAAGTAACTTTTCAAAAATTCAAAAAATACAAAATTTTCCTATAACTACAGTGGTGACGCTGTTTCCACCTATTGTGAAGATTTATAAATTCGTTTTTTGGAAAAATTTCTGCAAAAATAACCCATTTATTATTTCCTTGAAAGATTTTCTGCATAAACCACAAAAATGATTAGTACAAACATATGACTCAAAACAAACAAACAAAACATAAAAGTGTGATTTAATCTAAAGTAATTTCTTTTATATGTTTGAAAATTTTGGTTCTTAGAAACTGGATATTCTCCCCTACACTTATTTTATGCAAAATACCTTTGATTGCAATTAAGACGAGGTTAAAACAAAACAAAGCATGATCACATATATCAAACATATAAAAACAAATAATAAAGATAAAAACACACGACACTCCTAAAATGCATGGAAATAAAAGATTGGGTTGCCTCCCAATAAGTGTTTTCTTTATTAATGAGTCTTCTAGCTAGACTCCGAGTTACACTCCTAGGAATCATGAAAATGTTCCAAGTCGATGATCTCGCTTGGATTCTCTTTCTCGGATAATTTCCTAGTTGTGGGAATTGAATGAAAGGTTTTATTAGATTTTTCTCCACCGGGGTCAATCAGTTCAATCTTAATGTGCCACGTACCATCTCCTTCTTTTGGTGGCTTATTCCAATTTATTTTCTTTTCTATTGAATCTTCCGACTCCCACATATTTCTTTTTAGATTGATAGGTTTAGTTCCTAGGAATTCTACCATTTTCTAAACACTAAGACATCCTTAAAGGGGTTGAATTTGGCATCCTTAGCAATTTTCTATTCCCCGGGTATATGATAATTCATAGTCTTTCTTTGCGTAGTAAGGGGTTCGGGCACCTATCCCATCTATACTAGGTCTTGGTTCATAAGACTCTCGTTTTCCTAGGGTAGTCTAATAGGGTACATCTTCAACACCTAGGTCGATTTCTTTAACTCTAAATATTAACCTAGTAATTCCTTCTCCTACCGCTATCTTGGCTTTTCTACAATCCATTATGGCGCTAGCGGTTGCTAAAAATCCTCTTCCTACAAGTACAGGGCACATAAGGTCTTTTTCCATATCAATGACATACATATCCTTTAAAAGTTTTAACTTCCCTATGTGAACCTCTACATTCCTTACAATTCCTACGGGATACGACTTAGTTCCATCCGCTAATTCAAACACATTTTTGGTCTCTTTTAATAATCTAATTTTGAGCTGTTTGAAGAGATATAATGTGATTAAATTCACACAAGATCCTAAATCGGCTAAGGTATCAAAAGGCTTGGAGTCTCCTTGTCTACAAGGCAGGGTGAATAATCTGGGATCCTTTTACTTTTTATGCACTTTAAAAACATTATTGTCAGTTCTGTCAATACGGCGTATTCATTCACATGATACGGTGTATTTACCAGTCTGACTCATATTTAGTTTGTTTAGTTTAGTTTAAATTAACCTTAGATACCAAGATAAGAATTTGCATGTTTTTTAATATATTATACAGGACCTCGTGAAAGAAATATCGACGAATATTAGTGGAGAATTTACAAATATGGACCTCGTGAAACTTCAAGGCGGCTGTTTAACATAACTCGCTCAAATAAAATCAACATGGGAAATCTACCGAGCAAATATCATGGGAGTTTCTCATTCTAATTCTTTTTAATTCCCGTATTTAATGTTTTATATATACAACGAGGACGTTGTATAATTCAAGTAGGGGGATGGAATTAGAATGTTTACTTGTCCTAATTTTCACACTAAAATTCTTAAATTATGCTCAAATTTAAATTTTTTTCCATCATACTTTTGTGAAATTACTTGATACATAACCTGCACACAATAACCCTTGTTAGATATTGTGAGGATTTAACCTTATCCGTTTCTAAATGTTTACCCAAATTCCACAAAATAAGAGTGTGCCGGTGATATTGTAGACTTTAGAACTTGGCTTGGTATATCACTCGAGACCGTAGTGATGAGTACTATGGATTTAGATGGAGTAACTTGTTTAAATTGGTAAATTTTAGGATTACACCCAAAACACCTTTACATGTTGCTTATTAACTAACTACACTGGTTAGTAAACCCTTGTATAAACCCTTTGTTTACTCTCACTTTAAGAGTAAGATATCCCTAGAACAACCCGTAGAGCCAATCCTTTAGGAAGTACACCAATTATTTATTTCTTTACATCTTTACACATTAGCCTACCCTGTTAGATTAAGTTTATTTTACAGTTGCTAGTTGCTCAAAGTGTAAAGTTTGTATTTCCCGAGTCTTGTGCAAAATTTTCTATATGTACGGTTGGAAGAATTTGCACATCACAAATGGGAATGTATATTATAGTCAAAACTCATGTATTTTTACTACCATCGCAATTAATGGTACGTCCGAAGAACAAGGAATTATCAAGGAATTATCTGGAATTATTATGATCGTGAAGATGGTGAAACTACACCGAGTTTCGTAGTATAGTGTTAGCAAAAAAAAAATAAAAAAATTAGAGAAAAATCACAACAAAAAAAGAGAAGGAAAGTTTGAAGATAATCATTTCGCAACTACCGAAGGAATTACACGAAGGATCGATTATACGTTGATGCAAATCAACGATGTAGAGTATTGTATAAGTGGAAGATATCGCCACTTGTCTTGTAAATTATGTAAAGTATGAGATGATTAGAAAGTTGAACGTTACGGGAACGCCAACTTAGGTTGTTGTTTTTTATCTATGATCAAGACATTGTAAATACTTGTGTCTTTATCATGGTTATAGTCAGGGAAAAAATGTCTAGCAAATTATATTTTAAACTTAATCTATTTGTTTTGTAATTTTTATTTAACAACAATTTATTTCCCTTTCCTAATCATTAACCATGGGTTTTACGTGAATGAGGATGTGATCGAGCATGCATATCTATTTCATCGTTATGGCCATGTATGCATGTCTCAGCTACCTTGTTGGTTTATTACTATTGGTGAACGTTAGAAGATCCATACCCTATATTACTCTACTATTCCTACTCTTTAGCTTATTCGAGGTGGGAGTGAGCAGTCACATGTGTCTATCTTGTCGTTACTGGTGTGTATGTGTGGTATTTGTCGTCCTCCTGAATTATTGGTATCGATAAAGATTAGTTAGAGTAATCAACCCTAAGCCTTATCATACAAACCCATATTTACCTTTATAAACTTGTTACTCCTTAGCTTTAGCGGTGGAGATATGTATCCTTGCCAAGCTTATGATAGAATACTCGTCACGACCGAGCAATTGAGCAAATTAGTTACATGTTACCACATAGATTAGTTGAGTGATTTGAGTGTTTTCATCTTCCTATTTTGTGAGGTGTTTGATTGTGTACTTGTAATAGATCAAATAAATGCTTTAACGGAAAATATCCTTGGGGATACATTTTTATAAACTTCTAAGTCTATTGATAGACAAGGTAGATTTAAGTGGGGGGATATTTGATGACATCAAATAACGTCTATTTTATAACATCATTTATCCCATGTAATTAACCCATTTTGTATAATTATTGCAAAGAATTGTTACTTAATCGTTTATATTTGAGAATTGCAGTAATTATGGAGTACTTGGTTAATATTAGCAAAAGGCGCGCATTCTGGAGCTTAAACGAGATATTTTGAAGATTACTATTCTGACAACCAATACGTCTGTATCATCAGAACGATTAGGCGTATCCGTGCCTGCAACTCACCAAAGACAATAAAGGAACAAGTTCAATTGTCGTATCCAGTAAAAGGCCAATTCGCTGTATGTATTGAAGTATAGTATGTGAATATTCTGGAAGATATCAAACGTGGTCCCTACTCCAAGAAACCCCAATACGTCGTATCCAATACCTTGGATACGCCGTATCGACACCGACTCCAGACCCTATTGATACAAAACTTAAAAATGCGTTTTAGGTGTGCTAAATCATATTCTCGATACCTAAACCACAAAATTCGATTTTTAGAAGAGAAAAAGAGCAGAAGAGGTCTTGCTAAATCATATTCTCGTTTTGTTTTTGGTATCATTCGTTAACTCGGTTAGTTTAACTTGGCTAAGCCATTACTCTTCTATTAATTATGATGTTTGAAAGCTAACACCTTTGAGTATTAGCCATTATTATAAAGATCTGAATGATTGGTTTTGTTTATATCTCAATTTCTTAATTTATCGTTTATTTATTAATTATGTTTATCACATGATACTTGTTTACGTGCTTAGGTATGCGACCTATCATTCAACTGGGTCTAGTTCTACATATTTAATGCGCTGCAACTTCAAAGTTGTTTGGGCCTAGGCTAAGAGTCCGGGATAGCTCTCCATATAGTAATGCGTATATGTGGAACAAATAGGATCAGTAATAACGTCCTGCTTTCCTGATTGAACTGGTTGTACCGTAGAAGGTAGTGGCTTAGTACTAACTAACAAGTTCTGATCACTGGTATAGTTTGGATTGTGGACTACCACCTAACATAAGTTACCGTTAAGCAGTAAGTGGGTAAAGTCTCTATGAGCCATGGTTCGTACGACATACACGGTGTCATCCTCTAGATGAATTATAATCAATATATAAGGATACTTTATGCGGATACTTTAATTGTAACAGAATTAATGTGTCTAGGTTTTAGGATGAAGTCCCGCCTAAGTCTAAGAATGATATGCCTCTTCAAGATAAGTAATCATTGTACTGAATAAACAAACCAACTTCTAATCGGATTAATGATAGCTAATACAGTTTTCTATTATAAGTCTCGACCGCTCTTTTATCTTTTTCTAATTTGCTTTCGTAGGTTAAAGTGTCTTGAATTGATTGTAGTCACCAACCAAACCCGTGCCAGTCTCTCAAGCTGAAAACCTCACTTTTACCTGTTAGAATTAGGATTAGAACTAACATAAGATTAGCATAGGTTTGACTTAGATTAGATAACCAAAATATAAATAAATTGAGAGATTTAACCTCGCTTCAAGTGTTCGACACCCTACTTACAACGAATCTACCACCGACCGGGTACACTGCCCATTAAAGTGTTATTTTTGGTTAAGTCGGCAAAATATAAATTTAAAACTTGAATCATAAAAATATACACTACACAACGACACATCAAAATCCCATCATATACGAGCAGCATAATCAACATTCGTGTAGTTGACCACAACATAAAATAACTAAAGAATGTTGATTTTAGTTTGATCATGCCCAGATGTTCTTATGGTTAAGCAACGATTGAACACCTTGAACATTGTGTGCCATGGTTAAGCAAGAAACTTCATAAAGAAAGCACTTACTTTGTTAACAACACCTTGATAGCCAACCGTCTACATGAAGGATTGAATAACCTCAATGTTGACTGGTGCAACAAATGGATTGAAGAATACTAGTAATCTTTGATATTATACAAGAACTAGAGAGAGAAGTGGGTTGGAAAGTTTCTAGAGAGAGAAAGATGATAATATTATTATGTATGTGAAATGAGAAATGAAGCAACCAACCACCCTCTCCAAGGCATGGAGAGGGTATATATAGTACATACATGGCCGGCCATGGGCCTTAACGGGCTTTCCATGGGCCTTAGGCCAGACTAGCTTACTAGACTAATCATATAACAAACTACGGGCAAATGACAATTAACAACTTGAAGTGACCGATACTTTTCCTTGTTTCCAACACACCCCTACAGGGAGGTCACTCCTTTTTACAAAAATTTAACCTAGCAATACTATGCTATAACTCTTAGTCCCTACAGCTCGTAAATTGACATTCTCTTGTGAATATGTTGTAGTAATTCTTTGACTTTAAGGCTCGAGCGTTGTTCTTTATCTTTACTTGTAAGTTGGAGAGATGATATTGAGCACTGTGTATTATCATCAACCCTGCATAATTCTTGTTTTCGCCATCTTGTGACTTTGTCATCTTGTGATCTTGATGACTCCTGGAACCGACATGACTCATTACCATTCTTATTTGTTGACTTGGAAAGCTTTAATTTTGATCATTCTGAAATTCTTTAACTTTAACACTTCATCACTTCGAGAAAGACGTTCGTATCAGAGTGACGAAACATCTTTGAATTCCTTTTATTCATTAATACATCTTCACTCCTAAAGAAAGGACGTACGGTATTAGAGTAGCTGAAGTCTTGAAAACATGTACGTTGAGCCTTGTCAGATTCATTATGTTGTCGGTCGGTAGGTAGAGCCATGTGGTTATGAATCTTGTAGAGTACATAATCAGGCAACCCCTTCACCACCATCATTATAGTAACCTGCATTCAAACAGTTAGCAATAACGAGGGGGTACGAATATGTCTTTGTCAGTTCTCCCTGTTTGGTTGAAGTAACCTTGAATCCAAGAGATTGACCTTTGATCAGGTAGTTTTCAATATTAAGAAGAACACTGAATAGAATCCCAACTGAAGTATAGATCTTTCTAACAATGTGCATTATAGATACATCAAACGCAACATGTTCTCATTATCGAGAACGTCTCAAAGCCGATAGCAACGATAAAGAGTGACCAGTGAGTTACTATCTTCACCGATTGAAATAGAAAAATCAATTTGACAATCAATCAACGTGGTCACTTGCTAAAGTGGTTTTGTGGACACATCGAAGTGAGTTTAAACATGTTCAAAAATCTCATCATCAAATCTCAATGCATATCCTGGAACAAGTTTGATTCTTATAGAATCGCACCACGTTCTTTCTAGTTGTCACAAGTTTGATATCGTAAGAATCGCATAGTCACCTTCCTGAGCTTGTTTGATGTTGGCTCAAGTTAGATTTCCATCTTCATTATGGATAATATCACTCGGATGTTCTGGCAAAATCACAAGGATAATGCGTAGGACTCTTAATATATATATCTTGTTATTCACATTGTGTGACTTAGCAAGCATAATTTGACAAGTGTCCTAATGTAATTATTGATATCCTCTTTTAATCTCTAACTCAATTAGTGCATCACATTTGTTTATATTGGATAATAAGGCTGGAGCAAACTGCCACCATTTCATATCAACAAACTCAACTAACCGGAGTGAGTAAAGGCGATAGAAATACGTTAATCTCCGTGAGAATGAAACAGAGAGTCTTTTGAGAGACCTTAGATGGCTGAGGAGGGTTTGCAATGAGCGCCACTGGTCCCATGATAGTCTTCACAATGTCAGACAAACTCCTTAGTGTTTCCCGACAGTTTTATGTATTGACCCGGTTTCTGCCTAAGTGATTCTGGAGGGCTTCTTTTCTTTAAGCACCCTTATATCCTTACATTTCTTTTTCATTCAACAACCCCTTCAATACTTACATAGACTTCATAACTAATACCTTGTTGGGTTTGTTCCAGTGTTAGCTCCATCTCAGTCGGCATTATTCCCGATTCTTACTTTTTCGCCTTTTGTATCATACCTAAGGACTTCTTACAATAACTAATGGATATCCCCTGGTATATCCCTTCCTGTTCAGATGGATCATTGGGATTTGAATACCTAAGCCTAACCGCTTATAAACTTCATAATTTAAGTACATGACTGGTTTTTGGGTATTTTCATCACAATCCTTCTACAAATAACATTGAAAATTTCAATCAAAGTGTTTGATATAAATTCAAAAGATATTACACTTTTGAAGTAGTTTTTTTCATCATCACTAAAAGCTCCCCCTTACCATGTCATTGTAATCGTAAGTACATGTTAAGTGTAGAGTTCCTTGAAGAACCAATTTTATAAGATCACAATCCATACAATTTAAAAGTCCAGATAAATCACATTTTCTCGCCCTTTCCAAAATGTTAAGCCCTTGTTAATTTAAGATATCAATTGATTAAACGTTTCGTGGACAAATTGTATAACAAAACTAATAGAACATTTTAATGTTCCCCCTCAAATTATGAGGGTATATAAGACAGTGCTGAGTATAATAATTTGAAAGATTTTGAATTTACTAAGAAATTCTTGAGAATTTTGTACTCGAGCACTCCTTAGAATCAACCCATTAATCACACTATATATATTCACAAGATATTTACGTACGATGGTTTGTCCTGAATGATTGAGATACATTATCATATGGTTCTTTGACGCAGCCGAAGGTCCTCTTTCGTACAAGTCTCCAACCAAGAACTTTCTAAGCTCCTCAAATAACCTTCTTTCTTTCAAGAAGGTTGTCAATCTATCCTTTCTCTTCCAAAACCCTCTTCAGTATTGCTTCAACTTTCTTTCCAAGTTACGAAAGTCTTTGCTTCAAACTTTGAGTATGAAACAGATTCAGATACATATGTAACTTGAGCTTGTGAGTTGGTGATAGCGGTGTTCGATGATGTCTTAGCTTCCCGCCAAAATTAGACAATCCTTTCTTGAGTAATTCAAAACTTTCCATTTCAAGCCACATCAGCAAGTCTTGATTTAATAAAGCCCAGATATCTGAGAGTACACAAATAAATCAAAACCGTAACGCTAAAGTCAATTAAGTCCCGGAATGACTGTATTTCTCATTAGACATATAGTGAGTTATATAAATTGTATACCAAAGTCAACTAAGTCCCGGATTACAGAATTAATTCCTCTCTAAGTAGATTTGTAAATGATAACACCTAGGTCAACTAAGTCCCAATGCTAACATTCTTCCTGCAGGGATACTAACTATTTAAAGAATCTCATACCTATGTGTAACTCTTTTATCAATATTTTCAACTCCATTTTAAGAATAAGTTTGATTTACCGTTTAAGGAAGCCTATATTGAATCATGAAACAATCTTCTCACGCTTAGAATAAATCTTCTTACAACACTTCCCCTAGTATCTTAAATGATGCATACTTGAAATCACAAGATATCTCTACCCCCATGTAGTTGAAATAGTACACCCGAAAGTAACAAGTTAAACACTGATTTTCTCCTGCATTTAATGAACATTTGTCTTCCCATCATGAGCAAAATGAGAATAGGGTATGAATTCTATCACGTATACTCATTATCTTTCTTGTATATCTATTCCTTTCCCCTTTTACCTCAGAATTCGTAAAACCTAGTACGCACATATACTTGAGATCGTGTTGAAGAATTTATAAGCTTAAATCTATTTCGTGAGAATCAACTAAGTCTTATTGCAAATAAGTCCATAAAGCTTAAACACAATGACACTAAAGCATGTGTAGTTAAAATCCATTAACTCCCCTTAAGTTATGAACCGTCATTATATAAAAACTTTATTCGTTTAATTCCGTGACTTATTGTGAAATACCGTTTTAAAAAGATTATTTGATGACATTTCTCCCCCTCAAATAATGACCCGTTTTCTATTTAAAGAGCTGTTGTCATTGTTTGAGTGGTCGAATTGTCTTTGAAAATCTTTTTGTGATTACTGAAAACACTGATTCATTATGAAGACAACTTTTATTACACCAATAAAAATAAGATTTCTCTTATTTTTGACACAATAAGCGCACATCGTGAGCAATGACACTACACTATATGGAAAATAGAAAGCACGGGTTGTGATGCAAGGTAATCACAAGCCTTTAAATGAATATAAAGTAATTCATTCCCGAGAAAATAAATTCCCGTTATGAGGTCAAGTTGTCTTTTTGACGACATACTTTCCTTAAAGATGATGGACCGTTTGCCATCATAAAAATATCAAGCCAATTGGCATGTGTTAAAAACATATGAACTTCTGCTCGAACTTCATTTACAGCCTGTATCATTATTGAATGACATTTCTAAGACCGTAATAGTTATCGATTATTCAGGAAGTACATGCCCATATTTGACCTCATTTTATAATTTTCTCATTGTTATTAATTTTTTTCTTTGGTTTTTAATATTTTATATTTTTGTATTTGTTTTTTAAAAAAACTTTGAAAATGAAAATCTTTTGTTTTTATGGTTTTTAAGATATATACATAATGATACAGGATATATGGAATAGGTTACCACCACTACTATTCCACAACTCAATTTAGGCCAACAGTTTTAGAGTCTCCAGTCGTAAAACTTCGCATTCCCCCAACTTTTTGTTGATTAGAAAATTAATTCTCTTTTTCGGCCAAGAGCTTTAGTGAAGATGTCTGCCAGTTGATACTCCGTATTGACAAAGTAAAGTTCGATCACCCCATTCTCAACATGCTCCTTGATAAAGTGAAATCTGATGTCTATATGCTTGGATCTGGAATGTTGAACGTTGTTGCAGCATAAGGCAATAGCGCTTTTGTTATCACAGTACATTGGAATTTTATTGAATCCAAAGCCATAGTCGGTAAGCTGTGATCTCATCCAAAGGATTTGAGCACAACAGCCGGACAAAGCAATATATTCAGCTTCCGTACTGGATATCGCAGCGCTTTTCTGCCTTTTAGACGACCAGCTAACAAGTCTATCACCCAAAAGTTGCATACTACCAGAAGTGCTACGGCGTGTATCTTGACAACCAGCATGATCCGCATCTGCAAATGCTGTTAGAGCAATCGAAGAATCCTTCGGATACCATAGACCCCGATGTACGGTTCCTTTTAGATACCGAAAGATCCTTTTTACCGCATTTAAGTGCTTTTCGGTAGGCCGAGCCTGATACCGGGCACACATGCATATAGCAAATTGTAGGTCAGGTCTACTGGCTGTAAGATAAAGGAGGGTGCCAATCATACCACGATAGTGTGACGGATCTACGGCTTTCCCTTCTTTATCCTCATCCAGTTTGGATTTCTCCACCATTGGAGTATCCACTGGGTCACAAGAGTCAAAACCGTATTTCTTTAAAGATTCAAGGGCATATTTTGACTGGTTAATAAAGATGCCTCTGGGACTTTGAGAAATCTGTAATCCTAAGAAAAATGAGATTTTGCCCATCATTGACATCTTAAATTTTGAACACATGATTTTAGAAAATAGATCACAAAGTTCAGGTGTAGATGCAGCAAAGATAATATCATCGACATAAATTTGTACCAGAAGTAATTCCTTGCCGTCTCTGCGGATGAACAATGTAGGATCCACTGAGCCTTTGGAGAAGTCTTGGGATATCAAGAACGAAGACAACATATCATACCACGCGCGTGGAGCTTGTTTCAACCCATAAAGAGCTTTCTTTAGCTTATACACGTGATTGGGGTTATCTTTATCCACGAACCCATCCGGCTGGCTAACATAAACCTCTTCCCGCAGATTACCATTCAGAAACGCAGTCTTCACATCCATTTGGTATACGACCATGTTCATATGAGCAGCAAACGCGAGAAAAATCCTTATAGCCTCTAATCTCGCAACCGGAGCAAAAGACTCTTCAAAATCGATTCCCTCCTCTTGACGGTAACCACGGGCTACTAATCGAGCTTTGTTCTTCAAAATTCCTCCCAGTTCGTCTAGTTTCACTTTGTAGATCCACTTCAAAGTAATCACCATAACTTTGTCTGGTCGGGGTACGAGCTCCCATACTTCAAGTCGTTCGAACTCATTAAGTTCTTCTTGCATTGCTTCAATCCAACAGGCTTGAGTCAAAGCATCTTTATACGTCTTGGGTTCAACAGCAGTGAGGAAAGCATCGTAGTAACAGAAAAGAGCTTGCTCATGTAATTGCAGCCGAGTGGAAACTGGTCTAGCGAGTTCACCGATTATGTTTTCAAGTGGATGATCCTTAGTCCATTTGCTATTGTGTTTGGAAATTTAGTGATCAGGGCGCACAATTGTATGAATAGAACTCGATGATAAAGATTGATCAGAAGGGATTTCTGGAATTAGAACACCAAAGTACGGATCATTACCTATATGTGCAACTTCAATATCATGATTATCTTCTTCAACATTGTTCGGAATGACAAGAGGTTCGGTTTTGGGTGTTGTTTGAGAATTACTTGGAGATGGTGCATCTTGGTCAACTGTAGTTGATGAAGGTGAACCGGTTGAGTCAGCAAGAACTAGAGCAATTACTTCATTAATTTGAGCAACAACTTCTGGAGTTGGATGATCAACACTAGATGAAGGATTAAGAAATTCATCGAACAACGGTTAAAACAGCATATCCCAGTCAGTTCGCGAAGGTGGTACAAACGGAGTTGAAGGATGAGGGTTTGGCATGAGTCCTGAACTGATTGTTGCAAGAGTCATTTCATGAAGTGTGGGTCCTGAACTGCTGTGTTCAGAATCCATTGTAGTCAGCTCATAAAAGTCAACGTGAATGGTTTCAATTATTCGTCTGGTACATCTATTGTAAATCCAGAATGCTTTCTTCGTGGGTGCATAGCCAATGAAAATACCTATATCGGCATTCGGTTGTAACTTGCCTAAGTTCTTGCTATCATTCGTTGGGTAGCAGAGTGCACCAAACACATGAAGATACGATAGGCCGGGAGGTTTGTTGTGCAGAAGATCGTATGGTGTTTTACCGTGTCAACGGCGTATCATGGAACGATTTTGGGTATAACAGGCTGTAGCAACCGCTTCGGCCCATAGAAATAAAGGAGCTTTTGCATAAATTAACATAGTGCGGGCTGCTTCAATTAGCGTACGATTTCATCTTTCAACAACACCGTTTTGCTGTAGAGAGCGGGCAACAGATGTTTCATGAGAGATGCCAACCTTCTCATAATATTCACGCAATGTCTGATTAACAAACTCAGTTCCATTATCTGTTCTGATGCGTCAGACGGTTTCCTTAAGTCGTACTTGGATCATCTTCAAAAAATTGATAATAAAAGCTGGAGCTTCATCTTTTGATCGCAAGCATTTTACCCATGTAAATCGAGAGTAATCATTGACAATAACAAGGATGTACTTCTTTCCATTGACACTCGCGACACGTATTGGTCCACACAGATCCATGTGTAACAGATAGAGTTTTTCTTGATTGGTGTCCTCAGATTTGGGTTTGTGGGGTTTCTTCGTGCTCTTGCCTAAAGCACATGCAGAACACAAATGGTCCTTTTCAAACTTGAGCTTAGGGAGACCTCGAACAAGACCATGTCTGGCAAGATGATTAATAGCTCTGAAGTTCAAATGAGAGAGACGACGATGCCATAACCAAGACTTGGTTTTAGAGGCCTTTGACAAGAGACAGATAGGAGAGGACGCCATCATATCCCCAAGAGAGAGTGTATAAAGACTTTGGGTTGGTGGTGTTTTGTCCCCTCGAGATCCAGTTAATAAATCAACACCTTCTAGATTGCGAATGTAGCAGGTGTGTTGACGAAACGCAACTTCGAGGTTGGAATCACAAAATTATCCCACAGAGAATAGATTATGCCCAAGTCCTTCAACGTAATAAACCCTTGAAATTGTAACATTCCCAATCTGATAGTCTCCATAACCCATAATCTTTGCAACATGATCATTACCGAATTTGACTGTACCCAAGAATTTGCTAATGAAGATAAGTGAGCTAGAACGATCTCCGTCAAATGCTTGCAGCAGCCGGAGTCCAAAATACCAGAGGACAATTTGACGACCTCATTCATCAGATGAGGAAGATGGAACATGAAACGTATTTGGATCCCCTGGATTACCGGGTTCCGAATTGTTAGCCAGTTACAGATTTATAACCTTATAATATGATAACAGAGAACACTAGTTTTAGACTTCCTAAGGTTTCGCTTGAGTAAACCAAAGTGACCTCAATAGTGTTTAATTTCTAGAGTCAATAATTTCCTAAGGGGCACTTCAGTAAGTTGTGGTAATCCTAGTTAAAAGGGCACGCATTTCCTACTATTAGTGAAGGTCCGACCGAGTAGGTCTCCAAGATATATCCAATAATGGTAAACACTTTCCTGTTGGATTCCAACTTTATCTCTTTGAATTTTTCTCACATTGTAATTTTGCAAGTAATCATCCAACTCTCATTTTTTCTCTCTACCTTTCTCTCTCTAACTTCTCTCTAAATTTCTTCCATATTTTCTCTTATCTTATTTTCTTGTTTCCATAATGAAGTGAAATAATGATTTATTTGGTTCCTACACTTTAGGTGCAACAACACAGTCTTTATTTTTTAAACTATATTTAACTTTCCTAGGGTGGGCTTCTACTTTATTCTTCAGAGTACTATTTGGTGTTTGCTGAATCTTATCTTTCTTTGTATTGCCTGAAGGCTGTGATCCGCTAGCACTAGTAGAATATTTTACTCATGTAGAAGACAACATAGGTTTGTTAGAAGCTAGTTTTGAGGTATGGGCTATTTTTGTGTTTCTTGAGGATGTGACGGGCTCAGTGAATCTAACTCTTTTGACTTTGTTCATCGGGGTCATAGCCACTAATTGTTCTCTAGTACTGTTGATACTAGGACAGGTTTTACTGATTTTAGAAAGCATCTCCTGAATTAGTTTAGTATACTTACATGCAGATTCTAAGAGTGGATCTAAAGGATAATTAGCTTTAATATGATCGACTAGATCCCTAAGAACTGCGGCTTCTTCCTGAGAATGCTTAATATAGGCAGAGTGAGCTGTCCTTTTATTCAACAATTTGGGGGTTATTGGTTCCACATTAACTTGATGCAACTCTGGATCACTAGGGTGGTTTGAAACATTATTGTCAACTAGGGCTTTTCCTTTAAGTTTCCTTAATTCATCCTTAAGTGCTGTTATTGCCAAAGCCTTTTCCTGAAGACTAGCATTTAAATCAGAAATTTCCGCAGACTTTATATTGACTTGATTAATTAAATCATCACATTGTTCTTTTGATCGAATACGTGCTGGTTTAATCGAGTCATAAAGTTGCTTATAGGTCTGTTTCAAATGCTCGTTCTCAGCAATAAGCTTTGTCACCCTATGATCCAATTCAATATTGATGGTTTCAATCTCTTCTAATTCCTGTTTGATCTTATCCTTATCTATTTTTCCACTTAGAGATTTAATTCTCTCTTTCAACTTCTTAATTACCGTGTCTTTCTCTTGGGACTGAGCTTTCAATTCATTTAATTCAAACAATTGATCAAAACTTGGAACACTTTGATTTGAAACAGAATTTTCCCTTTGAAAAATTTCATGTTTAAGTTGAGTGTCAACTTCCAAAGAGATGCAATGTTTTTCAAGAATGGTAAATCTTTTAAACAGTTTATCGTAAGTTTCCGTTTTAACAAAATCCGTTTGAAGCTCAGTCTCAAGTTTGAGACACTTTTAACATTCATGCACATTCACAGAATCAGTCTCCACGGAAGGATTAACAAGTAAGTTCACAATATCTTTGCTCATCACTTGTTCCAAGAGTCGTTCATTTTCGTTCAAAACTTGATTCATCTTAACTTCAAATGTTTTAGACTCAATACGATGTTGTTCCACAACCCGTTCCATTTGATAGAAGACATTTTAGACTTCAGAAAGTTCATCAACCAAATGTTGGTTGAATGTACTAAATAAGTCCTTAGAGCTTTTACAAATGGAATTATTTCATCCCTAAAATAAGCTTTTGTATGTTCGAAACCCCACGAACACTCAGTGATAGCTGTGGGTGTGGTCCTTTCTTTGACTACCACATCAAAGTTAGCAAGATGGTGTTTAAGTTTCTTCAAACTCGTGTTAACCATGCTGACTTTAGGAAGTTCTTTTGGAACCTCAACATTGGTGGGTCTAATAGAAAGTGTAGTTTCTGAAGAATCCACAGAATTCTGAGACCAAAAGGCTTGTTCAGCAGATAATTTAGTTTGTGGAACAAATCGTGTTGGAAAATCTTTATAAAGTTGGTTAAGAGCAGCATAATCTATTGGTGTGGTATCAACTTGCTTTTCCTTTTCTAACATCATATTATCCTTATGTTTTAAAAGCATTTTGGAACGACTCTCTTCAGCAAGTGCTAAGGTCTCTTATGAGTCAGGAATCTCAATAGGATTAGTTTGAACAATAATATCACCAACAACATTCAAAGACAAAGCACATAGACATCCAATATCATTTTATTAAGGAACATGTTGAGAAGGGTATTGTGGAACTTTACTTTGTCGGAACAGAATACCACCTTGCGGATCTATTTACTAAAGCTCTTCCTACAGAACGCTTTGAGTATTTGGATCATCGCATTGGTATGAAATGTATGACTCCAACATAGTTGGAAAGTCTGACAAAGTTATCTTCTTGAAAAGATCATACATCAAAGACATGTAAATAAATTTTCCAAAAACAAAAGAAAAAAAATGAAAAAATACAAAATTACAAAAAGATTTATCATATTTTTCCAAATTAAAAAAATAGAAAATTAGAAAAGCTCAAAAACATAATTTAAAGATCAAATGATCAAATTTATGATTCCAAATTTTTTATATATAAAAAACACAGCCTATAGTGGAGCTAATGCCCTTCACGTGAGATTGAGAGTGATTGACTCTCTTTGGCTAACACACATTGATACAACTATGAACTCCACGTCTACTATAAGACTCTGTCTGTGCTCTTCTCTCATTGTATCCTCCAGCTCTTCAATCTCCAATCGTAGATCTGCAAAGCTCTGTGTTATGAGAGATAATACTATTGATAGCTTATTGCGTCTTTGAGGTGTGTCACAGCGAAATAAATAGTAAAGTAAGTGTATATAATATTCATGATAGACACGTGTGCTAGATAGAGTGTATCCAAACGCGGTATTTAATATTTCACACTTATCCGACGATAGAGGATATTACAATTGTGTAATTATGCAAAGTTTGACACTACACACATAGCGTGAGCGAGTGTAGTTATGATTATATATGTAGACGCAGATAGACACGGTTATGTGGGGACATTTAGACGTAGATCGAAAGTGGACAGTGTGGTACTAGTGATCAACAGTTGAGTTGGCTTTGATACTCAATATGGTCACAAAAATGTGATATTTCATTGAAGTTGTAAGATTATGATTACAGTATTTACAGATCATTAACACAAGATGAATGTTAATAGGGAGTAATTGCTGTTATTACTCGTAATGCTCGATATAAATTCACACTGGGAGCGAGCTGTGGCACTTGTACGCGATATTATGGTGAGACTGAGTTCTGTGGTGGATGCAGTGATTTGATTAATTGAACTTTGGATTTCATCAGGGAGGGTGGTTATAACTAAGAAGGAGACATTTGACACTATGACACACTGGTTTATTTATACGTATTATCAGATTTGTGGGTTTAAGTTGGGTTGTTGTAGTGTATATGATGTGTTGTGAAGGTGATGTTAATGTTTTTGAGTTAAAATTTAGATTTAAATTAGATTTGTATTTTTGGTGATGGTTTTTTTGAGGGGGGTTAAGTGTAATTGGTAGGGGGATAGGTTATGTTTATTGAATAGGTAGTTATGATTTGAAACTGATCAAGAGAGGATTGCTAGTTTGGGGAAGCTTTAAAAAAGATTCTAAATGAATATGTGGCATGAATTAGGGGGAAGCTGATTCATTGCTAGTTTGGGGGGAAGCTTTTAAAGCTTCTAAATCAAGAATATGTGGCACGAATTAGGGGGAAGCTAATTCAGAAGCTTCTCCTTAACCAGAAGTGTATGGGTTACTTAGTCCGTGCCTATTACAGTATTTCTCCTACAAAGTACTACAAAGATGATTCATGTTGGAGTGCAGACTTGAAGTCAAACACCACAGAAGACGTCATCAGCATATGAAGCTTCATGGAAGTTCTTGTTCTTAATCATTATGTACTTGTTAGGAAATTATTGTAAGTAATTCTGTAAATCGTCCCGTGGGGGAAGATTGTTGGGAATTCACTTTTACGTGACGACATTACAGAATTACCATAGTTTATCATAGTCACATACGCGAGGACTAGAATAGGCAACTATGTATAGTTTAGAGGCGTATGGGCTATAAATACCCCTCTATGGCTTCCATAGAGGGGTTGAGTCTTTTGTAACATTCATTCATTTTCCATCTATTTCACACATGCATTTTCCATCTCTCTACTCTCTCTCACTAAAATGGCTATCATGTGGTTTCACTCACCAAGACCACCGGATCTTGGTTTTCGTAGACCTTCAATTGGTATCAAGAGCCATGGAGTGGTGTGTTTGATTTGTGTTCAAAACCTTTACAAATATCAATTTAGTGATAAAAAATTAAAAACGCGTTAAGGAAAAATCTATAATGGGAAAAGCTTTTGATAACAAGGAGACTGGGACCCACTCTGTGAACCCAATCATGGATAAGGATAACATGGATGGAACCAATCACACCCAAGTGTTGAACAAAAGGGACGGCTCACTCTTCGTATATTAAGATACACAGAAGAGCTTTGGTCCTTAGGGATTAGCTTGAAACATGTAAAAGCCAATTTTTCCCAAAGATCCACTTTTAGAGTTTTTCTGCCTTTAGGTAAATCCAAGTTATTCAGGATTTGCTTTCATCACATAAGCAGATCCTTGCCCTAGCTATCAACAATTGGGTGTAAAAATTAGGTCATACGAGGAAAAAGGACAAGAATGTTTGTCGCTGAAACACTCACACTAACAGAACACAAAACCAGACTCGACTTCAAACTAGTTTTCTAACAAGAGTGTGTTGCATTTCTACAGGAGGAAGTAAATTCTACTAGTGCTAGCGGATCAACAGCTTCAGGCAATACAAGAATGATAGGATTCCGCAACACCTAAGTAGTAATTTGAAGAACATGTAGAAGCTCACCATAGGAATGTTTAAAATCTAGTTTGAATAATAAGAATGGTGCACTGTTGTTGTTAAGGATTCTGCGGTGTGCAGAATCTCTAGAAACAAGGATAATTCTGATTCTGTATTGTGTTAACTGTATTGATTGCATGTCCATCTGTAACTTGTGTGTTTCTAATGCTCGTGAATGTTGTGAAATCTGTGCTAATCTAAAGCTAAATCTAGAAAGATAGTTGGATTACCAACAGGAAAGGTGTCACTCATGATAGATTAGATTTGGTAGACCTACCGGTCAGGTCCTTTCACTATAGTAGGAAATGCGTGACCTTTTAACTAGGATTACCACTACTAATGATGGTGCCTTCTAGTGAATACCAATAGTTCTAGACTCTGGAATCACCCAAATGTGGTGAAATTGGTTATCACTCAACGGATTCTAGGAATAATACAAATGCTGAGTCTGTTAGCAAAACTAAGGTTTTAAAACCAATGTCTGCTAACAAACAGGAACCCAGTAAATCCTGGGGATCCACAAAAACCAATATTCCATCTACTTCTCTGAATGAATGCAGGTCGTCCAAATCGTCCTCTGGTACTTGGATTCCGGTTGCTCGAAGCACATGACCGGAGATCGCTCTCAGCTCACCAATTTCGTCAGTAAATTTTTGGGTACAGTTAAATTCGGAAACGACCAAGTTGCAAAGATAATGGGTTTTGGAGACTATCAGATTGGAAATGTTACTATCTCAAGGGTTTATTACGTTGAAGGACTTGGGCATAATCTATTTTCTGTGGGACAATTCTGTGATTCAAATCTTGAAGTGGCTTTTCGTCAACACACGTGCTTCATTCGCAATCTAGAAGGTGTTGACTTACTGACGGGATCTCGAGGGGATAACCTTTATACTCTCTCTCTAGGGAATATGATGGCATCCTCTCCCATTTGTCTATTGTCAAAGGCGTCTAAAACCAAGTCTTGGTTATGGCATCGTCGCCTTTCTCATTTGAACTTTGGTTCTATAAATCATTTGGCAAGACATGGACTTGTACGAGGTCTCCCAAAGCTCAAGTTTGAAAAGGATCACTTATGTTCCGCATGTGCATTAGGCAAAAGTTCTAAGAAACCCCACAAAACCAAATCTGAAGACACCAATCAGGAAAAACTCTACCTGTTGCATATGGATCTTTGTGGGCCAATGCGTGTCGCGAGTGTCAGTGGAAAGAAGTACATCCTCGTTATTGTTGATGACTACTCTCGATTTACTTGGGTAAAATGCCTGCGATCAAAAGATGAAGCTCCAGTTTTTATAATCAACTTTTTGAAGATGATCCAGGTACGACTTAAGGAAACCGTCCGACGCATCAGAACAGATAATGGAACTGAGTTTGTTAATCAGACATTGCGTGAATATTATGAGAAGGTTGGCATCTCTCATGAAACATCAGTTGCACGCTCTCCACAGCAAAACGGCGTTGTTGAAAGACGAAATCGTACGCTAATTGAAGCAGCACGCACTATGTTAATTTATGCAAAAGCTCCTTTATTTCTATGGGCCGAAGCGGTTGCCACAGCCTGTTATACCCAAAATCGTTCCATGATACGTCGTCGTCACGGCAAAACACCATATGAGCTTTTGCACAACAAACCCCCCGATCTATCTTATCTACATGTGTTTGGTGCACTTTGTTACCCGACAAATGATAGTGAGAATTTGGGTAAGTTACAACCAAAGGCTGATATCGGTATTTTTATTGGATATGCCCCCACAAAGAAAGCTTTCCGGATTTACAACCGACGTACAAGACGAATTATTGAAACCATTCACGTTGATTTTGATGAGCTGACTGCGATGGCTTCTGAACACAGCAGTTCAGGACCCGCTCTTCATGAAATGACTCCTGTTTCAATCAGTTCAGGACTCGTACCAAACCCTCCTTCTTCAACACCATTTGTACCACCAACGAGAACTGACTGGGATTTGTTGTTTCAACCAATGTTTGATGAGTCGCCTAATGTTGATGTACATGCACCAGAAGTCATTGCTCCTATTCCAGAAGTAGTTGCACCGGAACATGCTGTATCAACTGGTTCACCTTCCTCAACTACAGTTGATCAAGATGCACCAACACCAAGTAACTCTTCTACACAACAAGAAACTCAATCTCCCATTCTTTCTCATGATGTTGAAGAAGATAGAAGATATTCCATGATATTTTATAAAGTCTGCAACATATGGGGTAAATGAATCTACTTCGGTTTTCCAATTCCAGAAGTTCTTTCTGATCAATCTTCATCGACGTTATTCATACAAATGTGCATCCGATTACCTATGTCTTCCGAACAACACTAGCAAATGGATAAGGATCACCCACTTGAGTATATAATTGGGGCTCTTGACAGGACCAGTTTCCTACGACTCCAACTTTTTTTTTTTTTTTTCGATGAACAGGCCTTATTCTGCTACTATGATGCCTTTTCAGTCGAAACCCTAAGACCTACAAAGAAGCATTATAACCCAAGCATGGTTGGATTGAAGCTATGCAAGAGGAACTTCATGAATTTGAACGTTTGGAGGTTTGGGAACTTGTTCCTCCTGACAAAGCATTTGTCATTTCTCTTAAGTGGATCTATAAGGTTAAACTTGATGAGTTAGGAGGTATTCTGAAAAACAAGGCTCGGTTGGTCGCTAGTGGTTTGTCATGAGAGGGTATTGATATCGACGAGTTATTCGTCTCCGGTTGCAAGATTAGAGGGCTATTCGAATTTTTCTGGCATTTGCTGCTCACATGAACATGGTCATCTACCAAATGGATATGAAGACTGCGTTTCTGAATGGTAATATGCGAGAAGAAGTTTATGTTAGCCAGCCGGACGGATTTGTGGATCCAGACAAACCTAACCACGTTACAAGCATAGGAAGTCTTTATGGGTTTTTGAAACAAGCTCACGGTGCGGGGTATGATATGTTGTCTTCATTCCTGATATCCAATTGACTTCTCAAAGCTTAGTGGATTCCAACTCTGTTCATCCGTACAGAATGGCACGTCTAATTCTGGTACAAATCTATGTCGAGTGATATTTTCCTTTGGCTGCCTCTTACCTTGGACTGTGGGATCCTATTTGCTAACATTAGTGTTTCATAAATTAGAAGTCGATGATGGGAAGAAATCTCATTTTTTTATAGACTACAGATTCTCAAAGTCCTAGAGGCATCTTCATAAACCTATCTAATATGCTTCTCTTGGATCACTTAAAAATTATGGCTATGAATCTTGGTGGACCAGTGGATAATCCTATGGTGAGAAGTACCAAACTGGATGAGGATAAAGAAGGGAAAGCTGTTAGATCCATCACACTATGTGGTATGAGTGGCACCCTCCTTTATCTTACAGCCAGTAGACCTGACCTACAATCTGCTTAATGTCATGTTGTGCCCGTCGGTATTGGGTCGGGCCCCTACCGAAAAAGCACCTAAATGCAGTAAAAAGGATCTTTCGGTATCTAAAAGGAACCGTTCATCGGGGTCTTTGGTATCCGAAGGATTTCTTCGTGGATTAACAGCATTTTGCTAGATGCGGATCATGCTGGTTGTCAAGTTCCCCCGTAGTACATCTGGCAGTATACAACTTTTGGGTGATAGACTTGTAAGCTGGTCGTCTAAAAGGCAGAAAAGCGCTGCGATATCCAGTACGGAAGCTGAATATATTGCTTTGTCTGGTTGTTGTGCTCAAGTCCTTTGGATGAGATCACAACTTACCGACTATGGCTTTGGATTCAATAAAATTCCAATGTACTGTGATAACAAAAGCGCTATTGCCTTATGCTGCAACAATGTTCAACATTCCAGATCAAAGCATATAGACATCCGGTTTCACTTCATCTAGGGCATGTTGTGATGGTTTTCTGTGATCGAACTTTACTTTGTCAATACGGAATATCAATTGGCGGACATCTTCACTAAAGCTCTTGGACGAGAAAGAATTGAATTTCTTATCAACAAGCTGGGAATGCGGAGTTTTACGCCGGATACTCTGAAACAATTGGCAGATGAAGTTGATGAATAGTGGTGGTACCTATTCAAATATCCTGTATAATACGTAAATACTTAAATCAGAAAAACACAAAAAGATTTTCATTTTAACTTTTATTTTTTCTAAAAACATAAAAACCAAAAATATTTTCTTTTATATAAATTTTTATAAAACAAAATACAAAATTGGAAAATTTAGAAAAATTCAAAAAGAAGTTTTACAATGGCATGTCTTCTGAAATCGATAACATTTACGGTCTTAGAAATGTCATTTAACAATGATACAAGCCTGTAAATGAAGTTCGAGCAGAAGTTTCAAATGTTTTTCAAAACATGCCAAATGGCTTGCTATTATTTCAGATAGCAACCCGGTCATCATCTTAAAGGCAAGTATTTCAAAAAGAAAACTTGGCCTCTCAACGGGAATTTATTCTCGGGCATGGTCTACTTTATGACCATGCAAAGGCTTGTGATTACTTTGCATCACAACCCGTGCTTTCTATATCCATAAGTGTACGTTTCAGTGCATCTATGTGATTAAATAAGAGAAATCTTATTTATCTTGGTATTTGTTGTGTTGTCACATACAAAATCATTCCATCATCTGAAAATACTTTTCAAAATACATTTGACTTCTCAAACAATGTCTACAGCTCTTTCAATAGAAAACGGGTCATTGTTTGAGGGGGAGAGAATGTCAAATTTCTTCGTCATGATCAAATGAGCTTTAAAAAGGGAAAAAGAATTTAAACGGTTATTTGTGCCTTATGTGTTACTTGTTTATGCCTTTAGGACTATAGGTATGAGAGATAAAACATTTAGGACAAAGTGTGCTAGTTGTTTACTTGAATATACCTTATAAATCTTAATGTGCAAAATTAATAAGATTGTGTAAAACATGAGGGGCCAAATATGCACTAAGATGAAAATCTTTTTTCACACCATCAAACCCCACCGTCCCATTTCACTGTACACAAACTCACTCACACACTCAAACACACACTCAAACACACACTTGCATCTTTTCAATCGCATCATTCACAACAAGTTTTTACTCCGATTCATCTCTAAGGTATACTGTCAATCGTGTTCATCATCACCTAATCAACTCGAAATCTCTAATGAATTATGAGTTTTTGCCGATTTTCGATCAAAAAGTGCCCTAATTATGATATTAGGGTTCTTAAATCTAAAAGTGGTTAATTCTTAAAATTGATTGGGGGCTCTTGTAGTATTAGGTGTGTTAAATGTATAGGTTATCTTAGCTTGTTCATTTGTTGCAGTCTAAATGTGTTCTTGACAGATTTGTGTTCGAAAATTTTTGTGTAAAATGCGAAATACTGAAACAATAGGATATGTTTATGGCTAAGTGAAATGGCTAGTGTTAAATGTGGAAATCGTTATTGCACACACTTGTATAAATCAAACGAATATAACCTGTGTAGATCGAATAATAAGTTGTGAATCGAACGAGTGTTGTGATGAAAGGATCGAACGAGTGACCATATGTATTGATCGAACGAAGTGACCATATGTATTGATCGAACGAGTGGTGCTTAGACATGATCGAACGAGTGGTGCTTAGACATGATCGAACGAGTGGTGCTTAGACACGATCGAACGAGTGACGAATAGTGTTGATCGAACGAGTGCTAAGTAATGTGAGGATCGAACGAGTGTCACTCAGACTTGATCGAACGAGTGGTTTTATGTGTTGATCGAACGAGTGGTTTTATGTGTTGATCGAACGAGTGGGTTTATGTGTTGATCGAACGAGTGGCCATAAGCGTTGATCGAACGAGTAACCATAAGTGTTGATCGAACGAGTGGCTATACGTGTTGGGGGTGACCTTCGGCTTCTACAAAGGACCATATGATTTATCATATGTTGTTCTCATCGTAAAAAGGTCTATCCTCGTAAGGATTGAACAAAAGGAAACACGTGAGGATCGAACGAGTGTCACTTAGACAAGATCAAACGAGTAAAGTATAGAGTTGATCGAACGAGTGACTCTTAATGTCGCTCGTTCGAACGCATGAGTGTGAGGATCGAACGAGCACAAGTGCTATTCATTGAGGATCGAACGAGAAAAGTTACAACACTTAACCAATGTTCATGTCATAACACACTTAAGATCAAATTTTTCTCTAACAAAGATTAAAATTCAACAAATCTCTTAGGTTAAAATAGACTGTAAAAGCTTGATAAAACAAGGTTAACTATATTCGACTGAATTGTTAGGAAAGGTGCCTTTGTCTTACACGCTAAGTGTCTATCTAAGTAGATTGATCTTCAAAAGTGCTAAAAGTCATAAAGGTTCTCATGAATGCATGATTATGTTCTCATTATAAACATGGCACTCACCTCTTCTTAAACAGACTCATGGCACACTCGAAAGCAATCAGTATTGCACTGGACGACGCATGATGGTGCTCCTTCGACCGACATCAAAGATTGGAAAATGCAATCTTCGCTTGGAGTTCCGGATATCACAAAACCAAGGAAGCAAACACTTCAAGTGGTCTAGATGTGCTAAGCTCACCCGTTCTAAACATAGGCTTTTTTCCAAGTATACTACTATCTTAACTAACTGCTGATGCTCCGTGAAATATACATGAAGAATTCTGTGGCTTCTGCATATTGTCACAATCGTGTCGGGATCCGATTCAAGATAAATAACAAGAAGCACATCATCGGTCATGACAATTCAGGGACATTCTTCAATTTGTCCCTAAAATCCGGCAATTAGAAGTTTGTACGATCCACCTCTTGAGTCGGAGATCAACATCTTTCTAGCTAGCCTAGGACCACACAAGGAGATATAAATGAAGCCTCATACGTGAAATGTCAATAAACTGCATCAACCCATGTAGATCCATTTGCTGCTGTATCTCCAACTACAATAATATGTTTTATTTCACCTTGAGCCCGGATAAAAATATACAAAACCCCCCCATCATAGTGACCCCCCTAAGCAACTCACCCGTTCACCCAACATCTCCTCGTCTCCACTCCCCCACTCCCCCATTATGCTCCCCCCAAATATACCCTGTGTGGGTATGTACAACAAGAAAGAACCTTTTGAATTAATGCCCACAATAAGCTATGGGAGGACCTTCATATATAAGATTGTGGAAAATACCCAAAAAAAAGTTTGAAGAAGGGAAGTTGTCGTGGTACTATCCTACGGCTCACCAAGGATAGTCGTCAACTATGTGATGGAAAAAGATCCTTCATTCCAAGAAGAAACAAGTATCAATTGGCACTATGCCAGAAGATGAACCAATGTTTACTACACATCAATGATATATCAATGAATGAAGCCACTCATGTTTGTTCACGGAGGCTATTCATGCCAGTGGCATTAAACCAATGAAGGACAAACCGCAACTCTCCTGAATCCTACAAGAGTATTATGCTAATGGCTTCAGGAACAATTCCCCTAAGACAAAATGGAAAGCAAGAAAAACTAATACAGAATGCAATCCCTAAACCAAAGTCTTCCACAGCCCCCCAAGAAAAAGAAGTCAGGAACAGGAAAACAAAGACTTCATAGCCGGAGAATATCTCTGAGGCAAGACTTTACAGAGTCTGAGCAACTCAAGAATAGTTAACATCAAAAGAAGCTTGTCTAGAAACTCATATGCTCTCATGCTAGTGGTTCTCAGGAGCAATGAAGGTAACTGGAATACACCAGGGTTTCCGATGCTCCTTGATTATGATTCAGGATGAAGATATAATCTTGGAAGTCAAGCGAACGATGATCAAGAAGAAGATCAAGATCAAGATGATGATGATGCAAGAGAAACATGAAGTTTTCATTAGTACTACCCAGGAAAAAGAAGATGAATATGAACTTGATAATATGAGAAGAGATCCTAAGAAGATGATGATGCTAGTGACGATGATAAGAAAGCTGAATATGATGATGATAGAAGAAATGACTGAATCAAGATAATATGGTGAGATTAGTCAACCCATCCTAAGCTCACGACACATGAAGATGAAATTATAACATGAAAAGGATACTGATGAAGATGATTCTATATTTTCATCATCAGATGGGAATGATAAGTGACAATGACGTAAGAAGTAGTGCAAAGGTTGCATGGTGCGAATTCAGGTGAAGATGCTTACGAATGCAAAGGATCAGGAAATGAGGCAGACAAAAGATTCCAATACCGATCTTATGGAAGATGATAAAGTAATGACAGAATTTGAAGACACTCATGGTGAGCCCTAACTCCGGTTAATCCTTGATGGGTCAACAACAGAGTACGTCTGTATCCTCCCCCAGGATTCGTATCCAACATGCTGAAAAACCCAAATCAAGATACATGGTGTTGATATATTTTATCTACAACATACTGACCCCAACTTCTCTCATTATACTCAATAACAGCCAATCGTGGAGCCATCCTTCACTGCCCTGCCCAACACCGCGCATCCTATCGTCATTCAACCACAACAACTGACCAATTATGAAACCCAACTGGCCAACCACCTGACATCTCCTTGCTAGAAAATCTTCCAAACTTTGCCTCGTTGTTTGGCTTTGATCATAGACTGAAAGCGTTAGAAGACAATTTCTCAGAATTCAGGCAAACCAATCAATATGCTGACCGCGCACTCACACTCCTCTATTCCTAGGCACAGATTGATCAATATCTAGCAAATAAGAAGCCAGTGAAGCATGAACGTAGCAGTCCCAATTGAAGTATGACCGATTTCGAGAGAAGAGTCTACTTCTGCAAATCAACAATTTCTTGACTCAATTGATGACGGAATGAAGAAAATCACCAAGAAAAGAATCTAAAGGAATCTCCAAAATTTTATCCAAAAGTCGTGAGAAGTTTTATTAACCCGATCAACTCGAGTCTGAGGTTCTGGTGAGATCATCAAAGGAAGCCAACACATCTCATGCTGTAGCTGCGAATCTATCAGAATTAGAGCTGAAAAGAATCTTAATTGACAAGATGGAGGCCAACAACTCTATCAACAGGTCAGACATACAGAAACAATCTATACAAGGCATTAGTTGTAGGCGTTGAAGCCGCCCAAATCTTGTTATATACATAAGGCGATGCTGTCACAATTAAAAGACCAAGAGATGGGGCAGATGATGATAGAATACCCCTCCGCTGGAACAGACCGGGGGTGTCCAAGAAAGAGGGGTCAGGAAAGGAAACCCTGCTTCCAACCAGTGTCTCCAAGATGAAACGAAAACCAAGACTAAGCAGGAAAGACAAACCAGCACAGGAACTAAGATCACACAAAATCAGCTAGCCAAACCGCTCCACAACAGGGGATGCCATGCACTCTAAACAACCGATGTCTTTTAAAAGGACCAGAGACAAGTGCAGAGAGTTCGAAACAGTGTCCAATATGAACAAAGCCTAAGAAGAGGTTCAACATCTTCCTGACTGTTTCAAAAACCTACTAGACAAACCTTCTCCTATCATGCGCATTGAATAACGTCATGTTCCTGCCGTTTCATACTTGAATCTGTCCAACCGTGGATTTAGCAATCTGGCACAACAGGACCCTCGAGAGTCGTTTGATGAACTAACCGATTCTACATTTGACTCTCCTCTTTTGTTGCTGAAAACCGGCTTAAATTTTCAAACTTTGAAACCTTTTGGAAAATTTTTTGGGGCTACTGGTCCAACATTTTGGCTGATGAAAGTCACATGCAAGAATTTGACTGAATTGGAATATTTTTGTGACACATGTGAGGAGGTCTATCACACCCACAACCGAGAAAATTAAGACAGGATCAACTCCTGAGGGTCGCAATATCCGCATGATCTGCGACAGCCACTACTACCGTTAGTTCCAAATTCTCAAGGTCGCCGTGTATCCCCCCATTTCATCATTTCATCATAACGACCTGGAATAATCTACGTGGGTGTGATTTTCCAAGGCCGAAAGTATTCCACTCAGTAACAAAGACTAAGGCGCAAGATTACGGACATCTTCAAATGGATAGAAGACTTTAGTGCCTATCGTAGCAATGTGAGTCAAACGATAGTCCAAATACGACAGATCCTGCCCTATTGGAATCACGCATTGGGGAAAGAAGCGACGACAGTTTTTCTATGCATTATGCAACCTCAAAAGGGAATCATCTCAGGACGTCTATTCAAAAAGAACGGATAATTGCTGCCAAAGGTTGAAAATGTCGAATGCATGATTAAATCAACTTGAAGGATACACATTAACGAAGGGATTATGAATGCTCTCTACACGTTGCAACATAAGGCGACTTTCAACAACCAAAGGATCCAAACATTGAAGATATGCTGCTTCTTCTTGTGCAAGGAAAAGTGACTAATCATAAGCTATGAAGAAAACGAATTGCGTTAAATGACTCCCTATACGAATTTTTACCCCACGAAGAGTTGTCATCCAGCACGTGTCGAAGATCTTGCACAAACTGGGTGTTGAAAGTTATCAGAAGACACTTAACCTCACCAAGGCCCTACACGTACAGATCAAATCTGCGAATTCACAAGAACGGCTTATACACCCTCCATACCTCCGAATCCAAGGGAATTCCAACTACTAGAAAAAAAGATCAAGAAGAACAGATTGATATGCGCAATTGACGAACCTACACAATTCAGCGATGGTACTCAAGATGTCGTTCGGGTCGTCTGCTCTAAAATGATCGCCCTCAAGTGTATAAGAATAGAGTATTTGCCAGAGACCTTTTGGAATCCACCGTGGCAAGCCAAATGCAAGAGCCGATGATCCGCAGGCGATTGACAAGTAGGCTAAATGACAAGGCGGATAATGAGGAGTTTTGGAAAGATTATGTCGGTGGACGACCTTACTGGGGGTGACCTAAACGGCATCTACAAAAGGACCATATGATTTATCATGGTTATGTTTGTTCACAATCTAACAAAGGTCTATTCTTCGTAATTACACTTATCCTGTGAAAATGTACATTATTAGTGTAGACATATTGGTTGAATTAAAGCTGTGCCGAGTACAAAATTTTTCACGAATATCTCAGTAAATTTCAAAATATTTCAAATAATTGTACTCGGCATCATCTTATAAACCCTCAAAAATTGAGGGGGAGCAATAAAATGTTCCAATCTGCGAACATATCGCATTTTGTCCCCGAACGGTTAATCAATTGATATCCAAAATATCAACGGATTAACATTTTGGATAAGGGGAGAAAATGTGATTAACCCGGATTTAATAAATATTGACAGAAGATGACCAAATAAAATAGACTCAATTGCACTCCATACCTAGCATTACTACGAATATTACGTGCACATGTAAAGGTGAGCTTTTAGTGGAAGATAGAAAGAACTTTCAAAGTGTAATGTATTGATATTTAAATATCCACACTTTGATATGAATTTTCCAAGGATTTGTGAAGGATTATGATGAAATACCCAAAAAGACTGACCATAGTTCTTAAATTTATGAAGTTATAAAAGGTGGTTTAGGCTTGAGGTTTTTCCAGATCTATGATCCAGCCAGAACGGATGACTACCCAGGTATATCCACTATTAGTGTATATGACCATAGGCAAGATTAAAAATGGGAGAAAAAGTGAGAAAAGGAATAATGCCGACTGAGATGGAGCTAAACTTCTGAACAAACCCAACAAGTGTTAGACATCGAAGTCCGTAAGCATTGAAGGTTTTGAATGAATGAAAAGAAAAAGTAGGATAAAAGGGTGAAAAATATAAAGAAGCCCTCCATCACTAGGCAGAAACCGGGGTCAATACATCTGCTGTCAAGAAACAACCAGTGTGATCTGACATTGAAGACAGTCATGGACCCAGTGACGCTATGCACAAACCCCTCCCCAGTACTCAAAGTCAGAAAGACTTTGTTTCAAACTCACCGGAGGAACCACTCATTTCTATTGACTTTTCTCACTCCGAGTTAGTTGATATTGAAAAGGTGGCAATCAGCTCCAGCTTTCGATCACTAAAAACCAAAAGTGCACTATTAAGTCTAGAGCCTTAAAGAGATCATCTATAAATCTCTCTAGGACACTTGCCAAAATTTATGCTTGCTAAGTCACACAATGTGAATAACAAGCTACACTTAAAGAGTCCTTCGCATTAATCCTTGTGATTTGCCAGAATAGTCAGAGTGAATTTTATTCACAATGAAGATGGAAATCCGCTTGAGGTCAATAACAAACAGCACATGGTAGGTAACTTGTGCGATTCTTTATGAATCAAACTTGTGACAACTGGAAAGAAACGATGGTGCGATTCCTAAAAGAATCAAACTTGTTTCCAGAAAATTGGATAACGTTGTTAATGAATTTTTGAAATGAATAAACTCTCTCGGTTTGTCACAAAAACAATTTTGTAAGTGATACACCGATTGAATTTTCAAATCCAATTTCCAGTATCATATCCGGTGAGAATAGTAACTCACTGGTTCACATCTTAGCGTGCAGTCTGCTTTGAGGACTTCCGAAATGAAAGCATAGCTGAGTAACGATGAATCTAATAATTAATGTTTTAGAAGGATTCAATACTTCAGTTGGAAATCCTGTCAAGTAAGATTCTCCTCAAAGTGAATCTATGCCTGATCCCACAGGTCAATCCTCACCGATTCGAAGGTGTTCTGCTCCAACCAAACCTGGACGAATGACAAAGCCAATTCGACCCCCTGCTTTATTTGCTAACTGTTCAATTCATGCTTCTGTAAAATAGTGGTGCAGGTTCCTGATTCCAGCTGCTCACAAGATCCATAACCACATGCTCATTAACCCGACCAACTAACAAAAAGTCATCATGAAAGATCAAGTAATGTTTCAAGACTTCCTGCTACTCTGATCCCGCACATCTTACTAGAAGTGTCAAAGTGTTAAAGTTAAAGAGATTTTAAAGAAGATGCAACATTAAAAGCTTATACAAGAATGGAATGAGCCATGTCCGTTCCAGATGTCGCCAAGTCCACAAGATGGCAAGATAGTATAAGATGTGGCCGTAGAGATTGTGCATTGGTTGATGAGACACAAGAGGTATCAAGATCACTATGTCCATATACCATTTCAAGGAGACAAGTTGTCAATCCAAGAAGACATGATTCATACAACATATTCACAAGAGAACGACAAGAGTAACGATCTAAAGACTAAAGATAAAAGCATATGTAATGCTAAGTTTAAAAGTCCTTAAATTGGAGTGACCTCCCTTAAGGGGAGATTGTGAACCACGAAAAAGTGGTCGGTCCCTTCCAAAGTTTGTAACAAGTCTTAGCTCTTATTTAGTAAAAGGGACTAGAAAGAAATCAAGTCCCGGCCCAAGGCCCATGGTCTGGAGATGGGCCACCCCATGGCCTTGGGCCGGACTAGATTACTAATCTAGTCCTTATACAACTACGAGCTAAAACTTGTTACAACTATTGGAAGTGACCGACAACTTTTCGAGTTCCAAACAATCTCCCCCTAAGGGAGGTCCACTCAATTATACAGACTTTAAACTTAGGCAAACTAGTGCTTTATCATTAGTCCTTTAGCTCGGTACTCTTGTCGTTTCCCCTCTTGTGAATATGTTGTAGTGATCATTGACTTCTTGGCTTGAACATGTTATCCTTGAACTTTTAATTTGACATAGTGGATCTTGAACCCTTGAGATCATTCAAACCAAGCACAATCTCTACGCCTATCTTATAAATCTTGCCATCTTGGGACTTGCGACCGTCTGGACCGACATGCACATACCATTCTTGAAAAGCTTTAAATGTTGAATCTATCTTAAAAGAAAAATCCCTTTACTTTAACGACTTTTAACACTTCTAAAAGATGTGCGGTATCAGAGTAGCGGAAGTCTTGAAACATGTACTTGATCTTTCATGATGACTTTATGTTTGTTGGTCGGGTATGAGCATGTGGTTATGGATCTTGTGAGCCAGCTGGAATCAGGAACCTCCACCACTATTTTACATAGCCTGCATAGAACAGTTAGCAATAAAGCAGGGGGGCGAATATGGCTTTGTCATTCGTCCAGGTTTGGTTGGAGAAACCTTCGAATCCGTGAGGATCGACCTGTGATCAGATAGATTCAATTTAAGAAGAATCTTCTTGACAGGATTTCCAGCTGTAGTATTGAATCTTTCTAACACATAATTATTAGATTCATCGTACTCAGCATGTTCTCATTATCGGAACGTCTCAAAGCAGACAGCACGATAAGAGTGAACCAGTGAGTTACTATCTCACCGATTGATTAAGGAAAAATTGATTTTGAAAATCAATCGTGTATCACATTACAAAAAATGTTTTTGTGACACACCGAGAGTGTTTATCATTACAAAATTCATTGACAAACGTTGATCCCTTTTACAGGAACAAGTTTGATTCTTATAGAATCGCACCATCTTTCTTTCCAGTTGTCACAAGTTATGATTCATAAAGAAATTCGCACAAGTAGCTACCAAGACTTGTTTGATATTGACTCAAGCAGATTTCCATCTTCATTGTGAATAAATTCACTCTGATATTTCTGGCAATAATTCACAAGGATAATGCGAAGGACTCTTAAGTGTATCTTGTAATTCACATTGTGTGACTTAGCAAGAAGAATTTGGCAAGTGTCCTAATGAGATTTATGGATGATCTCTTTTGGCTCTAGACTCAATAGTGCACTTTGATTTTAGTGATCGGAGGCTGGAGCTGAGTGCCACCTTTTCAATATCGACTAACCTCGTGAGTGAAAAGGGTCCCCCCCCCCCCCAATAGAATGAGTGGATCTCCGTGAGTATTGAAACAAAGTCTTTCCTTGACTTTGAGTAGCTTTGGAGGGGTTGTTGCATAGCGTCACTGGGTCCATTACTGCTCAAAGTCAGACAACACTGAGTGTTTTCTGACAGCAGTATGTAATTTGACCCGGTTCAGCTAAGTGTATGGAGGGCTTCTTTATTTTCACCCTTTATCCTTACTTTTCTTTTTCATTCTTCAACCCCTTCAATGCTTACCGAGACTTCATGACTAACACCTTGTTGGGTTTGTTCCAGAGTTAGCTCCATCTCAGTCGGCATTATTCCCTTTTCTCACTTTTTCTCCCTTTTTAATCATGCCTAAGGACTTCTACACTAACTAGTGGATATCCCTGGGTAGATCCCTCCGGTTCTGGCTGGATCATGGGATCTGAAAACCTAAGCCTAACCACCTTATAACTTCATAAATTTAAGAACATGGTCAGTCTTTTGGGTATTTCATCACAATCCTTCCAAAAACCTTGAAAATTTCAATCAAAGTGTTTGATATAAATATCAAAACATTTACACTTTGAAAGTTTTTCATCATCACTAAAAGCTCCCCCTTAACATGTGCATCGTTATCGTAGTACATGCTAGGTATGGAGTGCATTGAGTCTATTTATTTGAATCACTTCTGCAATATTTATTAAATCCGGGTTAATCGCATTTTCTCCCCTTAATCCAAAATGAAAATCCGTTTGATATATTGGATGATCACTTTGATTTAACCGTTCGGGGACAAAATGCGATATTTCCTGATGGAACATTTTATTGCTCCCCCCAAAATTTTGAGGGTTTTATAAGATGATGCCGAGTACAATTATTTGAAAATTTTGAATTTACTGAGAAATTCGTGAAAAATTTGTACTCGAGCACATCTTATAATTCACCAATAAGTCTACACTAATAATGTACATATTCACAAGATAAGTGTAATTTACGAAGATAGACCTTTTTAAGATGAGAACAACATATGATAAATCATATGGTCCTTTGTAGAAGCCGTAGGTCACCCCCGTAAGGTCGTCCACCAACAAATCTTTCCAAACTCCTCATTATCCTCCTTGTCTTTAGCTCTTGTCAATCGCCTGGATCATGCTCTTTCATTTTTGCCTTGTCACGATGGTTCCAAAAGGTCTCTGGCAAATACTCCATTCTTATACCCTTGAGGCGATCATTTAGAGCAGACCGAACGTCATCTAGAGTACCATCGCTGAACTTGTGTAGTTCGTCAATGCGCATCAATCTGTTCTTCTTGTCTTTTCTCTGATCGTAGATAATCCCCTTGGATTCGGAGTATGGAGTAACTCGTCTTGTCTACGCAGATTTGAATCTGTACGTGTCGGGCCTTGGTGAGGATAAGTTTTCTTCTGATAACTATCAACACCCAGTTGAGATCTCTACACGTCGCTGGATGACAAGCTCTTCGGTAAACATACGTAAGGATACATTAAACGCAATTCGTTCTTCAACGTGCTTCTTAGATTAGTCACTTTTCCTTGCTCAAGAAGAAGCAGCATAGTCTTCAATGTCTGGATCCATTTAGTCTGTGAAAGTCGCCTTCATCGAACGAGTAGAGAGCATCATCATCCTTCGTATCGTATCCAATCAAGATGCTTATAATCATGGCCATTCGACAATTTCACCTTTTGCAGCAATTAATCCGTCTTTTTGAATAGACTCCCGATCTGATATCCCTTGAGGTTGCAAAATGCCTAGAAGCTGTCCCGTCGCTTCCTTTCCCCAAATGCTATATTCCCCAATTAGGGCAAGATGCTGTCGTATTTGACTATCGTTTGACTCCACATTGAGATAGGCACTAAGTCTTCTATCCATTTGATGTGTCCGTAATCTGCAGCCTTAGTCTTCGTTACTGACGTGGAATACTTTCGGCTTGACACACCACCACGTAGATATTCCAGGTCGTTATTGATGAAATGATGAATGGTAATTACACTGCGACCTTGGAATTTGGAACTAACGGAAATGGCTGTCGCAGATCAAGCGGATATTTACACCCCAGGGTTGATCCAGTCTAATTTCTCGGTTGTGGCTTTGTAGACCTCCTCACAAAAATATTCCAATTCAGTCAAACTCTTGCAAGTGCCTTTCATCAGCTCAAATGTTGGACCAGCTAGCAATTCAGGTGTCAGAGTTTGAACATTTAGCCGGTTCAGCACAAAAGAGGAGAAGTCAAATGTAGAATCGGTTAGTTCATCAAACGACTCTCAGGTCCTGTGTTGTGCCAGAATGCTAATGCCAAGTTTTGGACATGATTCATGAAACGGCAGGAACAACGTATTCCCATGCATATCAGGAGAAGGTTGTCTCGTAGGTTTTTGAAAGCATTCAGAATATTGAACCTCTTCTTCGGCTTGTTCATCTTGGACACCTGTTTCGAACTCCTGGTCTGCAGGACCTTTAAAGACATCGGTAGAGTGCATGGCATCCCCTGCTGGAGCGGATTGGCTAGCAGATTTCGTGTGAGTCTTAGTTCCTGTGCTGGTAGTCTTTCCTGCAGTCTTGGTTATCGTTTCACTTGGAGCACTGGTGGAAGCAGGTTCCTTTCCTGACCTTCTTCTCTTGGACCCCCGGTCTGTTCCAGCGGAGGGTTCTTCATCATCATCTGCCCCATCTCTTGGTCTTTTAATTGTGACAGTATCGCCATATGTATCTAACAAGATTTGGTCGGCTTCATACGCCTCAACTAATGCCTTGTATAGCTGTTTCTGTATGTCTGACCTGTTGATAGAGTTGTTGGCCTCCATCTTGTCAATTAAGATCTTTTCAGCTCTAAGTCTGATAGATTCGCAGCTACAGCTGAATTATGTGTTGGCTCCTATGAGTGATCTCACAAACCTCGACTCGAGTTGATCGGTTACTAACTTCTCGACTTTTGGAATAATTTTGGAGACTTCCTTTCTGACTTCTTTCTTGATGATTTTCTTCATTCCGTCATCAATTGAGTCAAGAAATTGTTGATTTGCAGAAGTAGACTCTTCTCGAAATCGGTCATACTTCAATTGGACTGCTACGTTCACTGCTTCCTGCATCTTATTTTGCGATAATTGATCAACAGTGCCAGGAATAGAGGAGAGCGCGTCAGCATATTGATTGGTTTCCTGAATTCCTGAGAATGTCTTCTAACGCTTTCAGTCATATATCAAAGCCAAACAACGAGGCAAAGTTTGGAAGATTTTTCTACAAGAGCTTTTCGAAGCGGTTGCCGGTTGTCATAATTGTAAGTTGTTGTGGTTGAATGACGATAGGATGCGGTGGTTTGAGGGCGAGTGAAGGAATTGGCTCCACGATGGCAGTTACTCTTAGAGTATCAATGATAAAATGGCTTCAGTATGTTACGAAAAATATCAACAACACCAGTATCTTGATTTGGGATCCGAGCATGTTGGATACGAATCCAAAGAAGATAAATAACAAAAAGGATACAGACGACTCTGTTTGTTGACCATCAAGAATTAACGGATTTAGGGTCACATGAGTTTCTTCAACTCTGTCAATACATTATCTCTTCCATCAATGAGTCGTTATTGGAATCTTTTACTGCCCTCATTTCCTTGATCCATTGCATCTGTAGCATCTTCACCTGACTTCGCACCCTGCAACCTTTGCCTCCTTCAACGTCCCATTGTCACAATCATTCCTCATCTGATGATGAAATACTAGAACATCTTTCATCAGTCATCCTTTTCATGTATAATTTCATCTTCATGAGTCTGAGCTTAGGAATTACCAAAATCATCACCATCATTATCTGATCAGTCATTTCTTCATCATCATCAATTCAGCTTTCTTATCATCGCCACTACACATCATCTTCATGATCATCTCATCATCATCAATGTTCATCATCATCATCTTTCATCCTGGGTAGTCTCATGAACTTCATGTTTCTCTGCATCATCATCATCTTGATCTTGCTCATCATCTTGATCATCGTCGCTTGACTTCCAAGATATATCATCATCTGAATCATAATCAGGAGCATCGGGAACCCCTGGTGTAATACCAGTTCCTTCATCTGCTCCAGAACCACTAGCATGAGAGCTATGAGTTTCTAGACGGCTTCTTTTGATGACTATTTTGAGTTGCTCAGCCTCTGTCAAGTCTGCCTCAGAGATATTCTCCAGCTCTGAAGTCTTTTGTTTTCCTGTTCCTGACTTCTTTTTCTTGGGGGCAGTGGAAGACTTTGGTTTAGGGATTGCATCTGTATTAGCTTTCTTCTTGCTTCCTTTTGTCTTAGGAGGAATTGTTCCTGAGAGCCTAGCATAATCTCCCTTGAAGGATACTAGAGTTGCGGATGTCTTCATTGGTTAATGCCACTGGCAAGATAGCCCCGTACAACTGAGTGGCTTCATTCCTTGATATAACATTGATGGTAGTAAACATTGGATCATCTCTGGCATAGTGCCAATTGACCTTGTTTCTTCTTGGAATTGAAGGATCCTTTTCCATCACATATTTGACGAACTATCTTGGTGAACGAGATTAGTACATCGCACTGCCCTTCTTCGAACTTTTGGTCTCAATCTTAAAAATGAAGTCCTCCCATAGAAGATATGCATAATCAATGTTCTTCTTGTTGTACATACCCCACAAGATTTGAGCTTGAGAGAGACGGAGGCTGTCATATGATGGTGTTCCGCAAAGACATTTGTTGATTACAGCAGCAAATGATCTCCATGGTTGATGCAGTTTATTGACATTCACGTCAGAGAGCTTCCTTATATCTCCAGTGTGTCCAAGGCTAAGCAAGAAATTATGATGATCTCCGACTCAAGAGGTGTATCTACAAACTCTAATGCCGATTTTTAGGACAAATTTGAAGAATTCCCTGGAAATTTTGCCACATAGACCGATCATGTGCTTCTTTATATTAATCTTTGAATCGTACCGAACGAATGTGAACATAAGCAGAAAGCCCAGAATTCTTGCATGTAGATTTCCGGAGCAATCAGCATACTTGGCACGCCTTGTAGAACGGAGTGAGCTTTAGCACATCATAGAGCCGACTTGAAGGTGTTGCTTCCTTGGATGTGATATCCGAACTCAAGCGAAGATTGCATTTTCCAATCTTGAGTCGGTCAGCAGGAGCCACCAATGCGTCGTCCAGAGCAATCTGATCTGCTATCGAGAGTGCCATGAGTCTGTTTAAGAAAGAGTGAGTGCAGTTTATAAGAGAACATAATCATGCATTCATGAGAACCTTTATGACTTTTAGCACTTTTGAAGATCAATCTACTTAGATAGACACTTAGCGTGTAAGACAAAGGCACCTTTCCTAACAATTACATTCGAATATAGTAAACCTAGTTTGTAATTCAAGCTTTTACAGTCTATTGTAACCTAAGAGATTGTGTTGAATTTTAATCTTTTTTTTAGAGAAAAATTTTGATCTTAATTGTGTTATGACATACAATTGTTAAGTGTTTGTAACATTTCCTGTCTTCGACCTCAATGAATAGCACTTGTCTCGTTCGATCCTCACACTCAAGCGTTCGAACGAGGCGACATTCAATATTCACTCGATCGATACAGACTCCGTATACTTTACTCGTTTGATCTTGTCTAAGTGACACTCGTTCGATCCTCACGTGTTTCCTTTGTTCAATCCTCACTCAGAGTTATTCGTTCGAACAACACATAAAAGACACTCGTTCGATCAACACATAGTGTCACTCGTTCGATCATCACGTGTAGTCACTCGTTCGATCAATACTTATGGTCACTCGTTCGATCAACGCTTATGGTCACTCGTTCGATCAACGCTTATGTCCACTCGTTCGATCATCACATAAACACACTTGTTCGATCAGTACATAATACCACTCGTTCGATCAAGTCTGAGTGATACTCGTTCGATCCTCACATTACTTAGCACTCGTTCGATCATCACTTATGACCACTCGTTCGATCAACACTCGTTCGATCCTCACATAAACACACTTGTTCGATCAGTACATAAAACCACTCGTTCGATCAAGTCTGAGTGATACTCGTTCGATCCTCACATTACTTAGCACTCGTTCGATCATCACTTATGGCCACTCGTTCGATCAACACTCGTTCGATCCTCACACTCGTTCGATCATATCAAAACATCACTCGTTCGATCAACACAGCCAATTTACTCGTTCGAATCATTTATACTTGATCGATGTCTGACCTTTGTGTACAATCGACTTTTAAACTCTTAACTATCATATTCATGAAGTCATAACTAAACCTATCATGTTGTTTTCATTATTTCGCATTTTACACTATATTTTCGAATACAAATTTAGCAAGAACACATTAAAAATGAAACAAAAGAACAAGCTAGTATAACCTAAACATTAAACACTCCTAATACTACAAAAGCCCCCAATCAATTTTAAGATTTAACCACTTTTAATTTAAGAACCCTAATTTCACAATTAGGGCTCTTTTTGATCAAAAATCGGCAAAAACTCATAATTCATTATGGATTTCGAGTTGATTAGGCGATGATGAACACAATTGACAATATACCTTAGAGATGAATCGGAGTAATAAACTTGTTGTGAATGATGCGATTGAAAAGATGCAAGTGTGTGTTTGAGTGTGTGTTTGAGAGTGTGAACAGTGAGGTGTGACGGTGGAGTATGATGGTGTAAAAAACGAGTTTCATTTTAGACATATTTGACCCTTCATGTTTTACACATCTTATTAATTTTGCACATTAATTTTTATAAGGTATATTCAAGTAAACAACTAGCACACATAGTCCTAAATGTTTTGTCTCTCATACCTATAGTCCTAAATAGCAAAACAAGTAACACATAAGGACACAAATAACCGTTTAAATCTTTTCCCTTTTTTACAAAAAAAACTTCATTTGATCATGGACAAAGAAAATTAACATTCCTCTCCCCCTCAAAACATGACCCTTTTTTCTATTTGTAAGACTGTAGACATTGTTTGAGAAGTCAAATGTATTTTCAGATGATGGAATGATTTTGTGTGGGACAAAACAACAAACACCAGATTAAATAAGATTTTCTCTGTTATTTAAAACTCATGATGCACCTGAACTACACTCCAGGATACAAAAGCACGGTGTTGTGATTGCAAATAATCACAAGCCTTTGGCATGGTCATAAAGTTATAACCTGCCTAGAACTAAATTCCCGTTGAGAGGCCAATTTATCTTTTTTGAAATACTTGCCTTTAAAAATGATGACCGGGTTGCTATCAAAATATAGGCAAGCCATATGGCCTAGTTTTGAAAACATTTGACTTCTGCTCGAGACTTCATTTACATGCTATGTATCATTGTTAATGATATTTCTAAGACCGTACATGTAATCGATTGCAGAATACATCCATTTATAAACATCTTTTTGACATTTTCTTATTTTCTAAATATTTGTATTTTGTTTTTGAAAAAATTTTATATAAAGAAAATCTTTTGGTTTTTCTCTGATTTTTCAAAATATAAAAATAAAAACTTTTTTGTGTTTCTGAGTTTAAATATATACTTATGATACAGGATATTTGAATAGGTAACCACCACAATTTCCATAACTTCCAACTGCCAATTTGTTTTCAGAGTATCCGGGCGTAAAACTTCCATTCCCAACTTGTGCTAAGAAATTCAATTCTTTCTCGGCCAAGATCATTTGTGAAGATGTCCGCCAGTTGATAATCCGTATGACAAAGGAAGTTCGATCACTTCCATTCTCCAACATGCTCCTTGATGAAATGAAACGGATTCTAAAAGCTTGATCGGGAATGTTGAACGAATGTTGCAAGCATAAGGCGATAGCGCTTTTGTTATCAACAGTACATGGAATTTTATTGAATCCAAAGCCATAGTCGGTAAGTTTTGTGATCGTCATCCAAAGGACTTGAGCACAACAACCGGACAAGGCAATATATTCAGCTTCCGTACTTGATAAGCCGCAGTCGCTTTGTCTCCTTTTATGACGACCAGCTTACAAGTCTAATCACCTAAAATTTGTACACTGCCAGATGTACTAGGCTGTATCTTGGCAACCACATGATCCGCATTCAGCAAATGCTGTTAGTGCAAAGGCAATGAATCCTATCTGATACCAAAGACCCCGATTAACGGTTCCTATTAGATACCGAAAGATCCTTTTTACAGCATTTAAGTGCTTTTCGGTAGGCCGAGCCTGATACCGGGCACACATTCATATAGCAAATTGTAGGTCAGGTCTACTGGCTGTAAGATATAGGAGGGTGCCAATCATACCACGATAGTGTGACGGATCTACAGCTTTCCCTTCTTTATCCTCATCCAGTTTGGATTTCTCCACCATGGGAGTATCCACTGGGTCACAAGATTCATAGCCATATTTTTTTTATGATACAAGAGCATATTTAAGATTGGTTTATGAAGATGCCTCTGGACTTGAGAAATCTGTATTATCCTAAAGAAAAATGAATTTTTCCACATCCATCGACATCTTGAATTTTTGAACCACATTATTTTAGCAAATAGATCACCAGTTCAGGTGTAGAGGCACAAAGAAAATGATCATCGACAAGATCGTTGTAACCAGAATTAGGTCGTTGCCTTCTCTACGGATGAACACATTGGATCCTCTGAGCCTTTGGAGAAGTCATTGGGATATCAGGAATGAATGAACAACATATCTACCACGCTCTGTGGAGCTTGTTTCCAACCCATAAAGTAGCTTTCTTAAGCTTGTACACGTGTTAGGTTTGTCAGATCCACAAATCCGTCCGGTTGGCTAACAAAAACCAATCATCTCGCAGATTTACCATTCAGAACGCAGTCTTCACATCCATTTGTATATGACCATGTTCATGTGAGCAGCAAAGCCAGAAAAAATTCGAATAGCCCTTAATCTTGCAACCAGCGAATGACTCTTTCGCAAATCAATACCCCTTCTTGACTAAACCACGAGCAACCAACCGAGCCTTATTCTTTCAGAATACCTCCTAACACATCAAAGTTTCACCTTAAAAGATCCACTAAGAGAGATGACAAATGCTTTGTCAGGAGGAGGAGAACGTTCCCAAACCTCCAGACGTGTCAAATTATGGAGATCCCTCTTGCATAGCTTCAATCCAACATGCATGGTTAATGCATCTTTGTAGTTATTCTTGGGTTCAACTGAAGTTAGGAAAGCATCAAATAACAGAAAAGATGGCTTGTTCATGAAGTTTGGAGTCGTGTGGAAACTGGTCTGTTAAGAGCACCGATAATATTCTCAAAGTGGGATGGATCCTTTGGACCCATTTGCATTGTGTTTCTCAGAAAACTTGTGATCGGATGCACAATTTTTATGAGATAACGTCTGAATGAAGATTATCAAAGAAACTATCTGGAATCGGAATGCCGAAGTACAGGATCATTACCCATGTGTGCAACTTCAAATATCATGATTATCTTCTTCAACTCATGAGAAAAGATGAGTGTTGGAGTTTTCTTTGTTGTATGAGAGATACTAGTAGATGGTGCATCTCTTGATCAATTGTACGTTTTGAAGGAAGGGTGGAACCAGTGATACAGCATATGCCGGTAGCAACTGCGTCCTAGAATAGGAGCAATTACTTCTGGTGCATGTACATCAACATTAGGTGACTCATCAAACATTGGTTGAAACAGCAAATCCCAGTCAGATCTCGTTGGTGGTACAAATGGTGTTGAAGGAGAAGGATTTGGCACGAGTCCTGAACTGAGTGATACAGGAGTCATTTCATGAAGCGCGGGTCCTGAACTGCTGTGTTCAGAAGCCATCGCAGTCAGCTCATCAAAATCAACGTGAATGGTTTCAATAATTCGTCTTGTACGTCGGTTGTAAATCCGGAAAGCTTTCTTTGTGGGGGCATATCCAATGAAAATACCAATATCCATCCTTTTGGTTGTAACTTGCCCAAATTCTCGCTATCATTCGTTGTGTAGCCAAAGGTGCAGCCAAATACATTGAAGATAAGATAGATCGGGGGGTTTGTTGTGCAAAAGCTCATATGGTGTTTTGCCGTGACGACGACGTATCATGGAACGATTTTGGGTATAACAGGCTGTGGCAACCGCTTCGGCCCATAGAAATAAAGGAGCTTTTGCATAAATTAACATAGTGCGTGCTGCTTCAATTAGCGTACGATTTCGTCTTTCAACAACGCCGTTTTGCTGTGGAGAGCGTGCAACTGATGTTTCATGAGAGATGCCAACCTTCTCATAATATTCACGCAATGTCTGATTAACAAACTCAGTTCCATTATCTGTTCTGATGCGTCGGACGGTTTCCTTAAGTCGTACCTGGATCATCATCTTCAGAAAAAGTTAACTATAAAAACTGGAGCTTCAACTTTTGATCGCAGGCAATTTTACCCCAGTAAATCGAGAGTAGTCCCCCATCAACAATAACGAGATGTACTTCTTTCCACACACTCGCGACACGCATGGCCCACAAAGATCCATATGCAAATAGGTAGAGTTTTTTCCCTGATGGTGTTTCAGATTTGTTTTGTGGGTTTCTTAGAACTTTGCCTAATGCCATGCTGTAAACGCTTAAGTGATCCTTTTCAAACTTGAGCTTTGGGAGACCTCGTACAAGTCCATGTCTTGCCAAATGATTTATAGAACCAAAGTTCAAATGAGAAAGGCGACGATGCCATAACCAAGACTTGGTTTTAGACGCCTTTGACAATAGACAAATGGGAGAGGATGCCATCATATTCCCTAGAGAGAGAGTATAAAGGTTATCCCCTCGAGATCCCGTCAGTAAGTCAACACCTTCTAGATTGCGAATGAAGCACGTGTGTTGACGAAAAGCCACTTCAAGATTTGAATCACAGAATTGTCCCACAGAAAATAGATTATGCCCAAGTCCTTCACGTAATAAACCCTTGAAATAGAAACATTTCCAATCTGATAGTTCTCCAACCCCATTATCTTTGCAACTTGGTCCGTTTTCCGAATTTTCCTGTACCAAAAAATTTACTGCGTGAAATGGTGAGCTGAGAGCGATCTTCCTGTCATGTGCTTCGAGCAACCGGAATCCAAGTACCAATGACGATTTGGACGACCTGCATTCATACAAGAAGTAGATGGAAAATTGGAGTTTTGTGGATCCCCAGGATTTTACTGGGTTCCTGTTTGTTAGCAACATTGGTTTTTAAAACCTTGAGTTTTGCTAACAGACTCATCAATTGTATTATTTCCTAAGAGTTTCCCGTGAGTATACCAATTTCAACCACAGGTATTGGGTGGATTCAGAGTCCAAGAACTATTGGCTTCCTAGAAGGCACTTCATTATAAGTGGTAATCCTATTTTATAGGGCACAGTATTTTCCTACTATAGTGAAGTCCGATCCGGTAGGTCTCCAAAATATATCTAACTTGAGTGAACACCTTTCCTGTTGGTTTCCAACTATCTTTCTTAGATGTATGCTTTTTAGATTTAGCACGAGATTTCACAACATTCACAGCATTAGAAACACACAAGTTATCAGATGACATGCAATCATTACTGCTAACACAGATAGAATCAGAATTATCTTGTTTCTTGAGATTCTGCACAACCGCAGATCCCTTAACATTAACAGCACCATTCTTTTTATTCAAACTAGTTTTAACATTTCTCTATGGTGAGCGTCTACTTTATTCTTAAATTACTACTTGGGGTTGCGTAATCCTATCATTTCTATGGTATTGGCCTGAAGGCTGTGATCCGCTAGCACAAGTAGAATGTCTTACTCCTGTAGAATGCAACACACGCTTGTTAGCAACTATGTTTGAAGTCGAGGCTGGTTTTGTGTTTTCTGTTAGTGTGAGTGTTTCGGCAAACCTAACTTGCTTGTCCTTTTTCCTCGGTATGGCCTCAGTTTTTTGAGGACCACAATTGTTGATGCTAGGGCATGATCTACTTATGTGTGAAAGCAAATCCTGAATAACTTTGGTGTACCCTAACGGCAGACTCTAAAAGTGGATCGTGAGGATAATTTGCTTTTACATGTTCGACTATATCCCTAAGGACCAAAGCTTCTTCCTGTGTATGCTTAATATACGAAGAGTGAGCCGTCCTTTTGTTCAACAACTTGGGTGTGATTGGTTCCATGTTATCCTTATCCATGTATTGGGTCAACAGAGTGGGTCACAGACTCCTTGTTATCTAACGCTTTTCCTTTAAGTTTCCTTAACTCATTTTTAAGGGCTGCTATGACCAAACCTTGTTCCTGGTAGGTTTTTTGTTTTTTTTTTTATTTTGGGTTGTTTTTTTTTTTTTTTTTTTTTTAGGGAAGTTTTTGCATTTAAATCAGAAATCTCCGCAGACTTTATATTGACTTGTTTGATTAACGCATCACATTGTTCTTTTGATTGAACACGTTTTGGCTTAATCGAGTCATAAAGTTGCTTATAAGTCTGTTTCAAATGCTCATTCTCAGTAACAAGTTTTGTCACTCTATGTTCCAATTCAATGTTAAGTGTCTCTATTTCATCCATGTCCAGTTTGAAGTGAACTATCCTTCCCCATTTCCTTATAATGATGATTTGCTCTTTCAACTTAACTATGACAGTGTCTTTCGCTTGAGACTGAGCTTTCAATTCACTTAATTCGAACAACTGAGAAAAACTTGGAGCATTTTGATTTAAAACACTGTTTTCTTGTTGGAAAATTTCTTGATTAAGTTGAGAATCAGCTTCCATAGTGATGCAATGTTTTTCAAGATTTGTAAAGCACTTGCAAAGTTTATCATAAGTTTCTTTATCAACAAAATCCTTTTTCTTGACAAGCTCAGTCTCAAGTTCGAGACACTTCTGACATTCAGGCACAATTTCACCACTTGCATTCACAGACAAATTCATAACAGTTTGTACAATATCCTTATCAATAGCTTGTTCCAAGAGTCGTTCATTTTCACCCAAAACTTGATTCATTTTAACTTCGAAAGTTTTAGACTCCAAGCGATGTTGTTCGACAGCCTTTTTTTTATTTTTTAATCCATTTGATAAAAGACTTTTGGACGTCCACAGGGGGTGAGCTCTTCAACCAAGTATTGGTTGAAGTTATTGAAGATATCTTTTAATTCTTTTATAAACGGAATGATTTCATCGCGGAAACACGCCTTTGTGTGTTCAAACCCCCACGTGCCCTCAGTGATAGCTGTGGCAGTGGTTCTTTCTTTGACAACCTGATCAAAGCCAGTAAGATGGCGTTTAAGCTTTTTCAAGCTAGTATTCACCATACTTACTGTAGGAAGTTCTTTTGGAACCTCAACTATGACGGTTGTGGAAGAATGAGATGGTTTAAAGTGTGGGACCGAAGTCTCTTTCCAATAGGCTTGTTCAGCATATAAATCATTTGTCGAACAAATGTCGTTAGTAATAAATCGCTATTAAAATATCATAATTAATGGGTCTCGTGTTTATTTTTATTCTATTCACCATCAATGGATCTTGTTTCTTTCAAAAGCATTTTGAAACGACCTTTTCACTTATCTCTAAGTATCATCATGGATAGAACCACGAATCCTTTTCTTCAATCAGAAAGGTTTTTCAAACCGATAGCTTGTTTTGAGGAATGATCATAGCCACTTTTGGATGTTAGTCAGCTTACGAACAATTTTGCGCAGATTGACCTCTTTTGAAATGATGTTGTACAATTGCTTAAGATTTCTTTTCTAACTCAATTCTCTTTCAATATTTCTGTTTTGCTTCTAATTGCAACTAATTTTTAATTTCAGAACATTTTCATAAAGAATCCAATTCTAGCCCTTGTTCGAAAAGAATTTGCTAAGATGTTGGGCAATCTCTTGTATACTGTTCATATTGACCTGAAAAACTGTTTTCAACATTTTGTTTTTCTTTCAACTCTTTAACCTCTTCTTTATATCTGTCAAGCTCGGTAGTCAAAGCTTTATTGACAGAGTTGCAATGCGTCACTTGGGTAGTTATTTGGTCAAACATAGACAATATCAGGACATCTTGTTGAGCAGAAGAGTTAGAATTCTGAACAGTTTCCTGTTGTGTTTCACTCAGATACTGAGAATAAGGAATGATATTGCTATCACTGATTATATTAGTTTCTGACTGACTCACATCATTAGACTGTTCAGAAGACGTCATGATCTGCTCACTTTGATGGAATAAGTCATAGTTCAGATTATCTTATTGTGTACTCAGTGAGTGCATCTGATCCATTCCTTGAGAGATTGGCCATGAGAGCAATTTTGGCTGAATTGAGTTCATCACAATCAGAGTCATATGCATCCAGATCATCGGCTTGATAAGCAGCATTGTGAGTGATGACTGATTGAGAGTTTTGAACATCAGGGAGTCCTGGATCTGCCAAGAATGCTATCTCTTCCTCTGTTAAAGCTTGTCCACCTGCTTGAGCCTGAACCAACAACACTTTATCGTTGAACCATGTCTCATCCCTTTTCCGCTTAGGCTTAGTGCACTGCTTTGCAATATGACCCTCCCCTTTGCAATTGTAACAAATAACAGTCCGTGGTTTTCCCGTGTTGCTACCACTTGCACCAGGTGTGTTATTTTCATTTGGTTCCAGCAGCATAAGAAGTGTGTCTCCCCTGTACAGGTTGCACCGTCACTTTTCCATCATAAATGGTAGCTTGTTGACGAGGGTTTGACGAAGTCCTTAGCTGATTGTTAGTGGTAGGATACCGAGATGTGACAACAGCAGTCAAGAATGACATCATGTGATTAATTGCATCAATCGGATCATCCCCCTTCTGGAATACTGGAACAACTAAGCTGGAGTCTGATTGGGAAAACTCAGGTTGTTGCTGCTGATAGGTTGTGGGAGCATATTCCAACTGTGGGATTGACTGTTGTTGAGAATAAACGTTGTGGTGAACGGTGGATTGATACTCATTTGTTGTGAAAAGTGTCTTGAAAGAGGTGTTGAATATTGGTGATGTTGATAAGGTGTAAGAAACTGAGAAGACTGATATGGTGAAATGTGCTGTTGAGGTAGAGACTGTTGGTGAGGGTGTAGATGAGTTTGATAAGCTGGCTGAGTTAACTGATGAGATGCAACTAAAGCAAGAGGATCAGGGTTGCGTTCATGCATCAAACGAACTTCAATTGCATGTCGTTCATTTGTCAGATGAAGCATGAAGTTGAACAACGTTGGTAGTGTGCAAATCTTTAGAACCATTTTTAACATCAGTGACAAATTTGCTCCATTCGTCAGGAAGATTGGTTAAGAACTTGGTGTTTCACTGAAACTGCTCCCAAAGGCATCATGTAAATGTTCATTGTCATTGAGTAACAAGTAAACCGCAAGTAATACTCAAGCAACGTCCCTTCCTTTCTTGTAGGTTGAACTTATCTAATCATCATACAACTTGCACTCACGATCTGTGTTTGGATAATGATGTTCTTGCATCAACAGTTTAAATTTTCTCCCAGAGATCCTTGCTACACTATGTTTTTGACTTCACAAAAGTATAGATTACAGTTGGTAGGCCTTGGAGAATGTGTTAATTGCTTGATGTCGCAATCTGGCTTGAATGGCTTCAGCTGAGTTTACTCAACATATTCCTTTTAGCCTGATGTTAACTCCATCCACAGTAATTGAGGGCCAAACAAGGGACCTTTTTTCACCAGAAAGCAAGTATCATTCGTCCAATGTTGTTCTATTCATCATATAAAGTTCCATTCTACTTTTTTCCATGAGTCCATTACAAGTTTTTTTCCAGCATCGGGTTGGTCTGTGTCTCCTCCAGAGAGAAGTGATTTAACAAGCAAGATGACGTCATTGTAATGATCAAAAAGATTACAATTTGATCGTTCGGTGTAGAAAAGAAATTGTGTTTGATACGTATTGAGAAGAGTTCTTGAATTACAACTACACGGGATTTTACGATCTTGACAAAACCGGAAACAAGTGTTTGTTTCACGGGATTGTACAATGTCAAAAGAAAAAACCTAATAATTTAAAATTGAGTTTGTTAAGTTTGAATTAAGTTTTCACTGGTTCGGTCCACTAGTTCGAATGGCTAGTTCGATCGTCTCGTTCGAACGGCTAGTTCGATCGTTTCGTTCGAACGGCTAGTTCGATCGTTTCGTTCGAACGGCTAGTTCGATCGTTTCGTTCGAACGGCTAGTTCGATTGTTTCGTTCGAACGGCTAGTTCGATACTAACTGGTGAAATCGTTCGTTCGATCAACACTAGAAGTCGCTAGTTCGATCAATCCTAAAAGTCGCTAGTTCGATCCTTCGATCTATCCGCTCGTTCGATTACCTTGTTCGAATAACTAGTTCGATCCCCTTGTTCGATTGCTCTAGTTCGATCCTAGCTAATACGAAACACAACTTTTCAAAACTCAAAAAAACACGATTTTTAACGATTTTTAGCAAAAAATTCTTGTACAACTAGTATTACTAACCCTATAGGAACAATAAAAATGAAAACTTTAAGGTTTTTAAGCCAAAAAATTTTGACACTAATTTGATCTTTGTAAAGGTTTTGAACACTAATCAAACACACAAATCTAAACACACCACTCCATGGCTCTTGATACCAATTGTAGAATACAAATAATCTTATGAATCAACCAAGAACAAGAAGTGAGATGTGGGTTGGATTGTTAGAGAAACTTGGATGGAATGGATGAATGTGTATTATGGAAATATGGAATGGATAACAAAGTGAACAACTAACAAATGAAAACAACCAACCCTCTCCAAGTCTAGGAGAGGGTGTATAAATACTACTATGGCCGGCCCATGGGCTGGAGTTGGGCCACCCATGGGCCTTGGGCCGGACTAGATTACTAATCTAGTCCTTATACTAACTACGAGCTAAGACTTGTTACAACTTTGGAAGTGACCGACACTTTTCGTGTTTCCAACACAAATGCTCAACGGATTCCAAAACCATCAGTCTTAGGAAAACCGACTCCTTTTTCAAATTCTCCAGAAATGAGAAGATTTTCAAACTAAACAGTTTGGTAAATAAAACTAATGTGTCGGATGGTTTATTTAAACAAGTCACTCAACAGAAAATTGCCTCAAATAAAAACAAAGCAGAAATACACACGAATTGTGCTTAAACCATGAATGCATAGATTCCACTACATAAAACAAAATATATGAACCGCAGTTGCCTCATGCTTCTAGGAATACTAATCCTCACGTGTCTAAATCTACAGGAGTAACTCACCCTACTAGTGTTAGCAGACCACAGCTTAAGAGCTATCAAGTGAAAGATAAGGTCGTGCCAAACATTAGTCAAGTGAAGTTTACAAAGAAGGAAGTAGAAGACCACCATAGGATTTCTAGTATTTCTAAGAAAACAAAATCTGTAACTGTGTGCACTAACACTACAAATTCCAGAACTTCAAATGTGAATGTTGTTTGTGCTGAATGTGGAAAATGTGTGTTTAATTCAAATCATGATGCTTGTGTTTCTAGATACTTGAATGTCATGAATGCTAGAACTAAGAAGCCTAATGTAGTGCCTATTGGTGATAGTAAACCCAAGAGAAAAGCGAACAAATCTGTTGCAACAACCCATAAGAAAACAGTTGCATCAGATACCACTATTTAGAAACCCAAGAGTTACTTTAAGGAGTTGTATGAGAATACAAATAAGGCATGGAAATGGTGGATAGAAAAGAAATGCCCATCAGAATACAAATGGACACAAACGACACCTTCTAGACCTAATCTTAAATGGAAACCAACGGGTAGAATCTTTAGTAATGTTCGTTTTAGGTGGATTCCCACAGGAAAGTTATTCAACTCTTGCACGAGCAAGGTTGAAAGTGAACCCACACATGGTTCAAAATGTAGATATCCATCATAATTTATGCATGCAAACAAACTCATGGTTTTAAGTGCAGGTACGATCCAAATCAATGGTCAAAAGCAACAAAGAATTGACCTAAATGCAGATGCACTATATAATGAAAAGCAGGAAAATCTCAGAGTGTGGTTGCTGAAAATGTTGATATCTAAGAAACCAGTGCCAGAATGGTTTCACAAAAGATGAGCTTCATCACAATGTTGTCTGCTGAAAATAACACTTCAGGCCCCATTCCTCAATGTTCAAATGACGTCTGTTCATGTCAGTTGAGGCCTCGTTCTTCATCAAATGACTTCTGATCATAACCGTTCAGAACTCAAAATTCAAGACCACAGCAATGAACAGTCAAGTTCAAAGCTGGTTCCAAGAGTTGTTCCTTAAGCAAACAAGACAGCTACATCACGACAAGAGTTGGAATTACTATTCCACCTTCACATAGCAATGCTGAGGACAACAGGTATATATATATATATAAAAATACAAAATCAGAAAAACAGAAAATTTTTAAAAAGATTCTTCTCGACATGTCTCTTGGAATCGATAACATTTACGTGCTTAGAAATGTCGATTAACATTGACACGGGTGTGTAAATGAAGTTCGAGCGAGAGTTTTCAAATAGTTTCAAAACATGTCATTTCTAATTTTCTAAATGGCTTATGTGCAAATATCAGTACATAACCCGGACTTCATATAAAGGAAGGTTTATAACTTATCCTCACAACAAGAAAATTAACGTTTCTCAGTCTTGAGTTGTTCTTACAAGACATTCAATGTTTTTAGCTCAAGAAAAAGGATAGTGTACGTTTCAGTGTGCTTACCCTTACCGTTAGAAGAAAAGTCCTCTAACATCTGGTTTTTCAAAAAGTTGAACACAATTTTTCAAGAATTTATCGAATACAATCCAATAATCTTTCAAAAATTGTGTGTTCAACACTCCAACCCTCACAATGTTTTCAAAAGACAACAATTTTTCAATTGGTCCTATTTTTGAGGGGGAGTTTTTCGAAAAACAAAGTTTTAATGTTCTTGGATACATCATCAACGACAATTCTTATGTATTCAAAACATTATCAAAATGTTCCAAACCATTCATGCTAATAATATTTTCTCCCACAGAATTTTCAAGACATATTTTAATCACAAGGTATTTCAAAAACTAAGTGTTTATTATTTAAAATAAGGGGAGAAAATGTAATTAAAATATGATCTAATCGACTCAATGTGCTAAACAGTAAGAAAAGGTTTTATGGTTCGATCTTATACCCAACAACATCTTAATTTCACGACGATTCTGGAAGTCATAAGTTGTTAGGTTAGAATCAATCTATGATCCAACCAGAACTGTGAGGATCTACCCAAGGATAATCCAAAGTTAAAAAAAAGCAGTCCTTAGGTATGATTAGATGAAATGTTATATGGGAATGAATGCCGACTAAGATTGAGCGAACACAGAAAAATACCACAACAAGGTGTTAGTAAAGACAGTCCTGGTAAGCATTGAAGGAGTTGAAGAAATGAAAAAGAAATGTAGGATATAGGGTGTAAAGAAAGAAGCCCATCACACAACTTAAGGCACTAAACCGGGTCAATACATATGCTGTCCCATAATCCACAAGTTGATTGCTGACAATGAAACCGACATCATGGACCCAGTGATGCAATGCACAAACCCTTCCCAGCCATTCGGGATTTCTCTCAACAAAAACTGTCTCATTTGTCACGGAGAAACACACGTTATCCTATTGACATCTCATTTGCTCCGAGATTGATGATATTGAATAGGTGGCAATATGCTCCAGCCCCCCGAGTACTAAACGCAAAATTGCACCGAAACGTGTCTAGAGCCAGGATCAATAAAATCCGTTAGGACACATTCCATTTCAAACACTTGTTGAACATCATCAAATTCACAAGCTGTTATCAAGAGTCCTACGCAATATCATTGTGATATTTGCCAGAACATCCGAGTGATACTAATGTATTCACAATGAAGATGGAAATCCTGCTTGAGTCAGCATCAAACAAGCTCTTGGTAGGTGACTTGCGAGATTCTATATGAATCAAACTTGTGACAACTGGATATCGATTTGGTCCAGTAAATGAATTGACGGTTGATGAATTTTGATAAAAAGATTAAAACTCCCGATGTGTTACAAAAACGCTTTTACAAGTAATACGTCGATTGATTTTCAAATCAATTTTCTTGATTATCACTAACGTAAACCTGCAGGTTAAAACGGTGGTGACGGTATCCCAATCAACCAAAGTCGATTCATTACCACATATTCATGCTCATTCTACAAAGACAAACTATCATGAAAGCTCAAGATTTAAAGACAAAGACTTCCGCTAACTCTGATTTGAAGCTTTCAAGATGAGGCATAGTATGAGAATGTTGGTCAAAGACACAAGATCGCAAGATGGCATAGACGATAAAGACAATGACAAAGGCTCAAAAGTAAAGATCGCAAAGCATGAAGGAACAAGCCTACAACAAAGAACAAAGAGAAAGACCAAGACCACATGAGCTTAACGACGAAAGCAATCTCATTGATCTCATGAAGGAGTGTCGTCAATGAACTCACTTCGGGGGAGATTGTTAGCCTCAAAATATTGAGCCGAACAGGAAGTTCGTTCATTACGTGTACGAGTCTCGGTCATTTAATTAGTTAATGTTGTAATAGTATAATATTTCTATATTCTCTCTCAACTCTCTCACTTGTTTCTCTCTCTAAAACCTTCATTTCTTTTTTGATTCGTGGTTTGTTATATGAAGTGAAGTGTTATACGGGATCCTACAATCGGGTTCTTTTGTTGTAGATTCTATACCCTTTCCTGCTAGGTGCATAACCAATGAATATTCCAATATCAGCTGTTGGTTGTAATTTTCCAAGATCTTCGCTGTCATTTGTAGGGTAACAAAGAGCACCAAAGACTCTGAAAAAGGTAAGATCAGGCTTCTTGTCATGCACCAGCTCATATGGGGTTTTGCAGTGACGAGTGTGAATAAGGGATCGGTTTTGGGTGTAACACGCAGTAGCCACAGCTTCTGCCCATAGAAACATCAGGGCCTTGGAAAATATCAGCATTGTCCTAGCAGCCTCAACAAGAGTACGGTTCCGTCTTTCGACAACGTCGTTCTGCTGTGGAGTCCTCGGAACTGTCTTTTGGTGAAAAATGCTGACACGTTCATAATAATCAGTCAAATCTTTATTGACAAATTCTGTGCCATTATCGGTACGGATGTTTCTAACAGTTTTGTTGAGACCGACTTGTATTTGCTTTAGAAATTTGATGACAACCTCTGGGGTCTCATCTTTCGATCTCAAAAACTTAACCCAAGTAAACCTCGAATAATCATCAACAATGACTAAGATGTATTTCTTCCCATTAATTGTTTGAACTCGCATCGGTCCACATAAATCCATATGAAGGGTATTAAGAACTTCCAAGTTGGTGTTTTCAGTTTTAGGTTTGTGGGTATGCTTTTTGCTCTTTCCTAGTTGACACGCGGAGCAGAGATGATCTTTCTCAAACTTCAATCTAGGTAAGCCTCGTACTAAATCTTTTCTTGCAAGGTCATAATCATTGCCGATGTCTTCATCACCAGACGACTGTACATGTTCGTTGGGAGTCGTATCATCATCCATATGTAACTCTTCAGGAATTGATGAGACAGACAGCTTGAGTCTTGTGTCAGTAGTCGTCCAAGCGGTATATTCAGCTGAAGCAGCCGTCTTTGAAGAGCTTGGAGCAGCGGTGCTTGTAGACTGATCACTCTGGTTGGTGGATGAAGGTGGAGGAGAAGGAGGCAATTGAGACAATCCAGAAGCTCCAGAAGCTCCTGGAGTTCCAGATGAACTTGCTGGTGGTGGAGGAGGAGGTGGCTGATAAGGTGGAGACCCAGGTGGTGTTTTTGATGAAGCATGTCTCTTTTTCTTCTTTCTTCATACTTCAGCCAAATCGGTTAGGAGCTAGTCAATGTGATCGCGGGGCATTGACTTCTCCAGAGCTTTGTACAGCTGCTTTTGGTCTTCATGAGCTTGGTA
>BQNB010025651.1:0-24612 GCA_026074375.1 Tanacetum coccineum
ATATAAATACTACTACTTAAATTAACCAAACCAAATCAAGTTACTCATTGAAAAGGTTCAAAGAAAGAAAATCAATGAAATCCGAGTAGCATATGATATTCCCGGGTCGTTTATCCTCAACGAGGAATGCAATGGAAAGTCGAAAGTCGGTTTGATATTTGATGTTTGAATGACAAAAATTTTGATTGGTTTTCTAAATCTACGAGAAAATTAATGCAATCTACCCTAAAAACAATTAAGGTAACACAAATTTAAACTAAAAACGCAAACGGGAATCCTAAAAATGCGTCTAAATTATCAACTAAGTCAAAATTAAAACCTAAAAATGAAAACTTAGCTTCTAAACCTCTAAAATGACAAAAGAAAATTTTCTAAAAAGGAATTATATTTTTTTGGCTTTTTAATAATTTTCTATGAATTAATAACCTATTTAATCAATTTAAAATTCTAAAAGATGACAAATTAATACCAAAAAATTCCAAAAAATGATTTTCAACTTTAGAAAAGTCTAAAATATGATAAAAACTCAGAAAAATATTTTTCACTACTTTTTATAATTAAAAACTAATTTCTAAATTTAAATTAAAAAGGTAAAAATGAAATTTAAAATCTAAAAATGATAAAAATGTTTTTGAACTTTATAAACCTAAAAATATTAATTCTAAAACTAAAAACTAATTTTTTGTATTTTTCTGAATTAATTTTCTATTTTTAAAAGACTTTCTAAAAATTTAAACTTGGAAAAATAAAAGAAAATAACAAATAAGTTTGGAAAAATCTGAAAAATTGCAAGAAAGTCCTAAATGTTGTAAAGAATGCAGGAAAAATAAAATGAAGCATACAGCTTAACATATAAGCACAAAATAAGCCCGAATAAGCTACGGCTTATGAATGGAAATGTGGCTCAAAGAGGTGGTAAGTAAATAGATTGTGCAAAGGAAAACAGAAAAGACCCAAAGGCGCTTGTTTAGTAGAAGGCAGTGTTAAAAACATTTGGTGAGTGGGGTTGAGGTCCCGAGTTTGAGTCCTGCTCACTTGGGACTTCCCCTACTCCCACAAATAAGCATAAAAATAAGCACTTAAAGTTGACAGATGGCTTAAAAGACTAAAGGCTAAATTGTTTTCTATTTTAAAACACAATAAGCTAATGTAAAAACGAATTATACTAAAACAGATACTACACTACACCTAATAAGCATAAATGAACAAAATTAAGCTAAGAAATTAAGCATAAAAGCTTTTAAAAAACAATAAGCTAAATGGCCAAATCAGCAGACAAACAGCCCACAAAGGCACTTTTGGGCTTAATTTTAAGCCCCTTAGTGGATCCTTATGGCCAAGTGGCTTATACCACTGAAAAGCTTGGCCAATAAGCTTTAAGAATCATCAAGGAATATTGAGTTTAAAATTCAGATAAGCCATGAAAAGGGCTTATGAAAAAGCTGGTTCACACAGACACAAACACTGAGAATTTTCAAACCTTAAAAAAAACTACTTTTGAGCTTAAAAATAAGTGTGTAAACAGATCCTTATGGTCTTAAGACCTCTAAACAGATCAAAATTGGACCTCAAATAACAAGTATCATCTTTCAAAAAGCATTTTGAAATTAAGGATAAGCCAAAAAAAGCAATTGAAAAAGCAGTTTTTTTTAAAATTTCAACACTTAGCAAATTTTTTTTGATAGTATGTACCAAACCAAAAGAAACTATTGCCAGACCCTAATTGACTTTGTTTCTAAGTTGTTTTAACACTCCAATAAACACAAAAACAACACAAATACTCAACAAGCTAAGATCAAATCATTTGCACTGATTTATACACCAAGATTCTCATAGATTCAAATAACCACTTATATAAGCTAAGATTTTGAGATTTAACACTTAACAACTTCTAACTACTGGATTTTATGATGGATTTAAGTTACTAAAATGACCCAAGTGTCAAAACAAATTTTTGACCCATTTTGATCATTAAAAACAGTTAAACCAAACACCCCTTTAAAACTTTCAAAACCATTTTCAAAGTGATTTAAGCCACAAATTGCAAATACCAAATGTTTAATAAGTTAAAAAGTCAATATTAAGTAAATTTCAACAACTAATAAGCACTCAAATAAGCTGGAACATGTTATGCCATTCTTTAAGCTAAAATGACAGATTTAAAGAAAAACTTGCACAAATAACTTTTAAACTACAACCTAAGTAAAATAAGCATTAAACATCATAAACAAGCATAAATAAGCAGATATAAGCAATAAAATAGCAGAGATAAGCAGTTGAATAGTAAATAAGCTGAAAATGGAAAAATAGAAACTTACAAAGCCCTTGCTGTTAGCCTCGCTTTTTAATAAAGCTGGCGTCTTACACGTGAATTGGACTAGTCTTGGACACTGCGTGTTACGCAGGGGTCATTTATGTTAACTAGGAATAATTAGCTTTTTGTTTCTTGTATAAATACCCCTCATGGCTCTCCATGAGGGGGTGGATGTTCATTTGTTCTTTTTCCATTTTCCTTTCAATCTAATCTTTCATCTTTTGGTGTTCATCCCCTCTCTCTACTTTCTCTCACTAAAACTACACAATGATCCATCTAGTTTATTTTGATCAACCAAGACCTCCCAAAAAGGTGTTTTGATCCTTATCAATTGGTATCAAGAGCTAACCCGGGGTGTTATGTATTTGTGTTTGTTGTGTTCGTGATATTTTTTTTTCTTTCTCGTGGACTGATTTAAAAGAAAAATGGGCACGAATTTGTTTTTTTTCTTGTAACAATGTTATAACAGTTTTACTATTAAACTGTTTTATAACTGTTTCTTATTTTTATTTTTTATACCTTTGTTTGTTTTTATTGTATCCATTTTTTTTGTTCATCTTTGTTATGGTACGACTGTCACAAGGATGAAGAAACATCATCGAAGACTGAGTGTCGGCGTGTTTGCAAGATGGTGCGTACAAGGTGTTTGATTTCATTGTGAACCGAACAAGCTGATATAAGAATGAACCGAACGAGTCCTCTTTTCTACAATCGATCGAGTGGAACCGAAGGAGAAGAACCGAACGAGTCCAAGTTCTTCACAGAGCCGAACTAGTCATGTTTATATAAGGACCCGATCTAGTTTTCTCATGTGACAACCGAACAAGACTCAAACCGAGTCAACTCGGTTCTTACCGAGTTGACCCGGTGTAACTCACTGAGTCATGTACCACAACAACATTCAACGCCTATCTACCTCAATACAACATCAACATCCAACAACATCACAAATCCAAGACTAATCCTAAATCCCTTTGTCTCACCTCATCATCCACTCCAACCACATCAAAACTATACATCTCAGAATCTTTCTTTCGTGACAAACTAAGTCGTCTAGATCGTTCTACGATCAGACATCTGAAAGAAAAACATCATCATCGATCTGTGTAAGGGTAGAAACCCATTTGATATTCGAATTTAAAGATAATTTGATAACAATTATGTTATAAATTATGCTTTGCTTCGATTGCCACAAAATCAAACTCAAGTCGCACCTACCTGAGACCCTCCAAAGGATCTAAATGTCGTGTTCTAGTATGCCTCGAATAATCAAATAAAGATACAAAGGTCTTTGGCTCGGGTCCTATCAGCAGGAATAAATTGAAGACACAAATGTGTTCTTGGTTGTGAAAGAAGATATCATTTGTTCTTGAGTTGGGTTCAATTCATTCAAACAAATGAAAGATTATTGCTTTGATCTTGGATGGATGCATTTAATATTTTGTTGTGGGGAGAGAAGAAATTAGTTGACTGGGTTGAGAGAAAAAGAAAATAGGGGCGATGGAAAGGAAGATAGTGATTAGGGTTGAGTTATATTAGGGTGTCGCCTGTATTGTATTACATATCCATTTGATTTGGATCAACTTTCATAAAGGGCTGCATTCTCATCATAATGGGCCGATTGAGGTATAAGTGTAGTGGGCTTCATCTGAAATGTAATACGGGCTTATTATTTCAAATGGGCTGGTGATATTGATTATGATGTTGGGCCGAGCATGATTCGAATCGGGCTGAGTTATGTTATCGGATTAGCCGGGTATTAAACATTATCTTGTCGGGTAAAGTATAAAAGACCGGGTTTATTACTTGGACGGGCCGTGCTTATGTTAATTTATTGTGCCCGCTATCCGTTAAAAATCACAACACATCAAAAAAAAAAATCAAGAACAACAACAACACAACAAACACGATGCATAACACTAAAAACGATCCGAATAAGATTCACTAAAACGTCAAAACGGCTAAAGATTTGGATTACGATGACAAGTGATCACGAAGTTGAATCGGGTATCACTTATTTGAGATTGAAGTGGCATTTTTCGAAGGCGTGTACTTATTTTATCTTGAAGTCGGGGTTGGCTGGATGCATGATTTCAAGGATAACTTGCTCGAGCTTAATTTAAGTTGAAGACTTGGTTTATCTAGTTTCCAGCAGTCAAGGGGTGGATGGTTGAAGACCTGGATAACTATCACTTAAAGGAGTTACGTTGTAGTACTCAGTGTCACACGCTAAGACGTTGTGGATGATCGCAAGAGGTGATGAAAGTCTCATACTTTGGGTGGAGTATTGAGTACTTAGAGATTTGCTTGGAGCACAAATTCTCTACACCGTTCTTCCAACATTAGCGCAAGCTTAAGTCACAAGAACAGGAAATTTTACTTCAGTTTCAAGTTTGGTATATCTGGTTTACTTCATCAGTGGTTACTTCAAAAAGCCTACAAGACGGTTGGTTAAATGATAGCCAGAGAGAGGTTATGAGTAGAGATTTGATCAGCAATTGATTCTCACGGCTTAGATCTGAGCTAATTTATTCCTCACACAAGTTCTCAAATAAATGCGCGTCCAAGGTGTTGCTGACTCCGACATGTCGAAATCAGCAAGGGGGAAGGAGAAGATACATCCTTGAGTCTTTGCCTTTCTTGTTCTTGAAAGCTTTAATGTCGCGTCTTTCTTGAATTTTTTTAAGTTAGGCCATGCCGGGAAGACATATGTCATAACCGCAGAGAATATCAGCGCTTTAACTTATGGCCTTTTGGGTGCATTTCTTCAGACACATGGGGGAAGTGATATCTTGAGAACTTTTGTATGCATTATTTGACTTTCCAGGGGGAAGCGGTGTGAGAAGAACTATTCAAGCGTGAGAAGATACGTTGCTGATCCAGATAATGCTTACCCCAAACGATCAATCACTAAGCTTATTCTTAAAGGAGCAGTAATATTTGATGTGGTATCCTACCAGTTCCGCTGTGCACTTAATTATTCTAAGCTTGTAAGTAAGCTTTGAAACTGCTCAAGAGAGGATTGCTAGTTTGGGGGGAAGCTTTGAAAGCTTCTAAATCAATGATAACTTGCTCGAGCTTAATTTAAGTTGAAGACTTGGTTTATCTAGTTTCCAGCAGTCAAGGGGTGGATGGTTGATGACCTGGTTAACTATCACTTAAAGGAGTTACGTTGTAGTACTCAGTGTCACACGCTAAGACGTTGTGGATGATCGCAAGAGGTGATGAAAGTCTCATACTTTGGGTGGAGTATTGAGTACTTAGAGATTTGCTTGGAGCACAAATTCTCTACACCGTTCTTCCAACATTAGCGCAAGCTTAAGTCACAAGAACGGGAAATTTTACTTCAGTTTCAAGTTTGGTATATCTGGTTTACTTCATCAGTGGTTACTTCAAAAAGCCTACAAGACGGTTGGTTAAATGATAGCCAGAGAGAGGTTATGAGTAGAGATTTGATCAGCAATTGATTCTCACGGCTTAGATCTGAGCTAATTTATTCCTCACACAAGTTCTCAAATAAATGCGCGTCCAAGGTGTTGCTGACTCCGACATGTCGAAATCAGCAAGGGGGAAGGAGAAGATACATCCTTGAGTCTGTGCCTTTCTTTTTCTTGAAAGCTTGACATGGAGCATCTTTCTTGAATTTTTTTAAGTTAGGCCATGCCGGGAAGACATATGTCATAACCGCAGAGAATATCAGCGCTTTAACTTATGGCCTTTTGGGTGCATTTCTTCAGACACATGGGGGAAGTGATATCTTGAGAACTTTTGTATGCATTATTTGACTTTCTAGGGGGATCGGTGTGAGAAGAACTATTCAAGCGTGGGAAGATATCTAGATAATGCTTACCCCAAATGATCAATCACTAAGCTTATTCTTAAAGGAGCAGTAACATTTGATGTGGTATCTTACCAGTTCCGCTATGCACTTAATTATTCTAAGCTTGTTAGTAAGCTTTGAAACTGCTCAAGAGAAGATTGCTAGTTTGGGGGAAGCTTTGAAAGCTTCTAAATAATGAATATGTGGCATGAATTAGGGGGAAGCTGATTCATTGCTAGTTTGGGGGAAGCTTTTAAAGCTTCTAAATTAAGAATATGCGGCACGAATTAGGAGGAAGCTAATTTAGAAGCTTCTCCTTAACCAGAAGTGTATGGGTTACTTAGTTCGTGCCTATTACAGTATTTCTCCTACATAGTACTACAAAGATGATTCATGTTGGAGTGCAGACTTGAAGTCAAACACCACAGAAGACGTCATCAGCATATGAAGCATCATGGAAGTTCTTGTTCTTAATCATTATGTACTTGTTAGGAAATTATTGTAAGTAATTCTGTATATCGTCCTGTGGGGGAAGATTGTTGGGAATTTACTTTTACGTGACGACATTACAGAATAACCATAGTTATTATAGTCACATACGCGAGGGCCAGAATAGGCAACTATGTATAGTTTAGAGGCGTATGGGCTATATATACCCCTCTATGGCTTCCATAGAGGGGTTGAGTCATTTGGCATTGTTGAGTCATTTTGTATCCCTCATCCATTTTCCATCTAATAATAAGTCCATCTTCCATCACTACTTTCTCTCACTAAAATGGCTATCATGTGGTTTGACTCACCAAGACCACCGGATCATAGTTTTCGTGAATCTTTTAGGAAGTGCACCCTGAGGTCTTTCATTAAGAGCTTTTTCTATTTTTGTCATTTGATTTGCTAATAATTGAAACTTAGCATCAGACGCAATCATAAGTTGTCTTAATATATCATCCGTAGATGGAAAATTTAGAGTTTGGTGAAAATTCATCTGAGCTTGATTTTGATTGAAATTTTGACCATGGTTTTGATTAAAGCCTTGATTTAGATAACCTTGATTAGAACGATTTTGATGTTGATTCTGTTTATTCCTGTTCTGGAAGTTTTGATTATTCTAATTGGAATTATTTGCTTGATTGAAACCTGGTGGCCCAAGATAATTGTTGGAACGATAGCTTAAGAAATTACAGTTTCCTTAAGGTTGGTAAGAGTTACCTTCCGCATTGTAGTTTCTCGTAGAAGGATATACGTCCCCTTGAGTGAAGCCACCGGTGGATTGACACTTGGAATAATGATGTGGACCACCACAAGTCTCGCAACTTGGATTAAACATTAACTTGCTGATTGGATTGGCTCATTCTTAAAAAATTCTTTTTCATTTTGGCAATTTTTTAAGTAAGGGCCACTATCTCCGGAGATGAAGAAGTGATTGATCTAGATGACTCTCCCTTTTGAGCTGAGGTATCCCAGTCATTGTGGTGCGCGGTTATATTTTCGATTAAATCATAACAGTCTTCAGGTCTCCTTTTCATAAAGGTGCCTCTAGTAGCAGCATTGATTGTATCACGGTGTCTCAAAGTTAACCCGTTATAGAATGTATCTATTTGAGTGAGGGGTAACATGTTATGATTAAGACATTGGTTAATCGACAACTTGTAACATTCCCAAGCTTCGAATAAAGATTCGTCAGGAAGCTGTCGAAAGTTACTGGTATCATTTCTTAATTTTGTAACCATAGAACGAAGGAAGTATTTTGATAGAAACTTAGTAACCATATCCTCCTACCTATGGATAGAATTCTTTGGTAGACGATCTAACCAAGCGGTGGCATGATGCGTCAAAGAATAAGGAAATAGACATAAGCGCAGGACGTCATGCGAGACTCCATTTTGCTTCATGCTCTGAGTAACGGTCAAGAACTTGTCAATATGCTTATTAGCATAGTCAACTGGTAAACCATGGTATTGACAGCGCTATTGGACTTGTTGAATCATGTGATTCTTAAGTCTGAAATATGTAGCCTGAATGTTAACAGGAGCGATCGGTCTGCCCCGACCATTCATAGTCGGCTGGCACAGCTCCTCCATCGTTCGGAGATCGGGAGCCGGATTTTGAGGAATAGGACCCGCAGGAGGCGGTCCCTGATTATTAGGATCCATTTTAATTTCTTCAAAATCAAATAAAAGTGACTGTTCACCACGCTTACTTCGACGATTACGTATAACTCTCTCGGGATTCAAAAAAGGATAAACGAGTTCGGTTGTAGATTACGTATAATTTTTTTTTTGGATTTTTATTATATTTTTTTTTTCAAAACACGAAAATGAACTTTCAAAAGAAAGGATCTTCAAGGCACTAACTCGAAACACAACACAAAAATCGTACAAATCTCCCCGGCAGCGGTGTCAAAAACTTGATACATCGTTAAACGTGTCGAGTAATAATATAGTATTTCTCGTTAAATAAAAGAATTACTTGAGGACAAGTAATAATTAAATCTTCTAGAGTCGTGTCCACGGTGAGAAATGAATAGAAATTCACGTTGATGTCTTTTATTGGATGCTTGATTATTGAATATTTTTGGTTGGTTTTATAGAATTAAAAGTTATATTAATGATTAAAACTAAGGGATATTATACTAAAAGATCTAAAAGATATGCCTAAAGGATATGCATGTCAAGTGAGGCGAAAAAATCATTAAGTGTGAAGGCGGGTTTTAATTGATGAATTATTACCCGTTTAAAAAACTATTTTCTCATAACGTTGGTTTATTTTGAAAACAATCCTTTATTTTAATACAAATTACTAGATTAATGTTTGATTATACTAACGGCTTTTTCCCGTCAAAATAACCAAAAAGAAATCTATATAATTCAAAAATTATTAATCAACAATCCCCTTTATTTCACACTTAATTCTCTAGTCACAACTCACTTCACAAGCATATAACAATCTACTCACTAATCATGACTACTAAACTAGCATCAATCAAATTAACAATTATCATAAACATATTTTTTTCTAAACTAATTATTAAACTACTATGGATTGAAAAAAGAAAAGAAAGTTAAACCCGTTTGACGAAATGAGGCGAATTAAACCACCCGATCTTATAAACTAATAAACACTAAAGTTTACTTCTTTATTAGATTTTATTTAACTAATTAGTCAATAAAGTTGTAAACTTTATATAATAAATAGCTTTATAAAAACTATAAAAGCTTTAAACTTTAGAAATAAAGTTAGCTTATAAGACCCTTAAGCTCCACGCCTTAGAAATAGGAATGGTTCCATCAACATCAAAACACAATCAATGTTAATTTGAACAATATATCACTTATAAGCTAGAGATGAAACTCAAAACTATAAGCTATTAATATCGAAAACTAGATCAAAAATCAAAACAATAGATTTATTATTAATAAATATAAATCCACCCAAAACTAAGGTGTTCACTTCGAAAAGTAAACGAGAATTAGGTATATTTAAGGACTAGATCTAAAATAATAAACCAAAAATGCTAATTGAACAAGCTAAAAACTATAAGCTATTAATAAAGAAAACTAGATTAAAAATGAAAACAATAGATCTAAATCCACCCAAAACTAAGATGTTCTCTTCGAAAAGTGTACGAGAATTAGGTATATTTAAGGATTAGATCTAAAATAATAAACAAAAAAATTGAACAAGCTAAAAACTATAAGTTATTAATAAAGAAAACTAGATTAAAAATGAAAACTTTAGATCTAAATCCACACAAAACTAATATATTCTTTTCGAAAAGTGAACGAGAATTAAGTATATTTAAGGATTAGATCTAAAATAATAGACCAAAAAGCTAAATGAATAAGCTAAAAGCTAACTAAACTTATCGAAATAAGCTATATAAAGCTTATTCGAGAGCTAAAAAGATGTAAATATTTGAAATAAGCTAATCGAATAAGCTATAAGGAAGCTATCTTAAAATAATACAAAAATAAGCTAAATCTATATATATGTGTGAAAGTTGTCCAAATTAAGGAAAGTGTGCTGGTATTTAATGCCCAAATTCTGGAGGGGCAATTTGGTAATTTTACGCGTCCTAAATATGCCTGCACCTTCTATTTATTTCTGGCCAACCATTTGGCCACGTAGGCACCTCTCCACCAATACTAATCCACCAAATGATGAGCAATAATTGCCTTCTAGAAGCTTCAGATCACACGTCTGACAACTGCCATTTCTTGTCACCGTGTACACGTGGCACCCTTTGATTGCCCATTCGACCTGCCACTTGAAACCTCGTACGCGTCAAAGCCGCCGCCACGTGGCAAGCTGTCATTGGACAGCCGTCGCCACGTGTCAGCAAGTGGGACCCACCTGACACGTCATCAAGTGACGTCAGCAGATCGACGGGTTAATGGGTCAACGATCAATGATTCAATGCATGTCATGGGTCAGGTCGGGTTGTCACGTGTCATCGGGTCGGCTCAATTTGCCACGCGTTACCACCGGAGTAGGTCCACGTGGCATTCGTTGTGGCAGTGGGATAAATTGCATAACCCAGCCTAAGCTAGACTCGAACCAGCGACCTTGAGGTAGAAACACACAAGTCTCAAGCCTTTTCCAGCTGCGCTGTAGTGTGTTTCTATTATATATACATATAATATTTCTTTTAAGGGCAAATTAGATGGGCTAGATTCATTAATAAAAAGGGTCAAATAGAAATTTGACTGGTTCATAAAAAATTATTTAGACCGATTCAAATGGTGAGAATGGTACCGACAGACTCGTAATTTTGTGCCCTTTCCAATGGTGTGTTTGGGGAATTATTCCGAGTTCGTTTGAATCGTGATAAACGTGAAAATGTCATCGAAACTCATCCGAAAATCACCGTTTTTTCTTTGTTTTCAATTCCTTGTACCTGCTAGACATAATAACATACACCAAACATATTTTCAATATAATTTCCCATATTCTATGGTTCTTAGTCCATTTTAGAGTGTTTTCCAGTATAAAAATGATGTGTGTTTAAGCACACATCAACGCACCAAGGTTATGGAGGAAACTTTAGCCCATGTCGTGAACATCAGATAGTGCGCATGTGTAGGTTTGTATGAACAATAGTTGCCCATGACAGTGTTTATAGTAAAGGAAGATTAAAAATTAGTAAAATAAAATGCTGAGGATAAGGTTGTGGGTTTGCATGCCTTTTTGGCTGCCCGCTTTTGGCCTTAGACTGAAATAAAATTGGCTGAGGAAACTATTTAAAATTTAGGAAAAAAATACAGAAAAAAATTCTAATTCTTATAAAAAAGAATTGGAACTGATCATCTTTTCATAAATTCATTACATGTTCTTCTCGGGCCTGCCTGAGGAAAGGGACGATCGAGAGTTTCAACGATTGCTTTTCTAGTATCCCTTTTTGCTGGCATCGGTGATGTTCCTAACCTCATAAAGTCATTTTTAAGCAGTAGTGTTTGACTTCTCAATGATTCGGATACACATATTAGGCCTCCCTGGAATGTAAAGAATACAGGTGTGCTTACCTGTAATTGGAATGCCTATATCTGACAGTTTTAGACCACAAAAACTCTGCACTGTCCCATCAGGTCTAACAATTATGTTTGAATGGATCATAACAGATGTATGAAGTATGTTGGAGAGAGACGACATATCGGCATGGTTGTTTCCTGGAGGCATAACAGAAAAGAACACATGAATATTGGCACAAAAGTGTTCTGAAGTTATGAAAAGGTAATGAAAGTGTACGTACCTGAATTCATACTTTCCTAGAGACTGACTGCAAAGAATGTAAGTGCCTACAAAGAATGAACTGCCTACACCTCTAATTCAAAAAGGTAAGGTTATGGTGCAAAGAGCTCAAGAGTGAAGGTATTTATTAGACAGACTCATGGAATTCACCATTATAGAATAAGGAGTTTTCTAAAAGTGTCTCACTAACTTCATTCTCCTACTGCAACACAACATCAAAATGAGATACTGCTAAACGTTGAAATAATATATTACATACATTTGCACCTACTAATTTTCTCAGTTGCTTCATAATTTTTTTACCAAGTATGAAAAAACATTTGCAAACAATTTACTAAGCATAGACGCTACTTTAGTGGCATGACTTATTCCAAACACTTCTTGTTACTTCAATGATCTGATCCATACACGCTTATGTAATAAGCTGATCTAAACCCGACATATTTGTAATTTCTATAGTGGCCTAATCCAAACACAGCTTGTTCTTATTTTTCTAGTAACCTAATATACATAGCAAGTCTGCGCATAATGCACATCACTTCAGGAGTAGTATATGTGGAATTTATGTGTTAACTGGGGGTCTTTTTTGGGTCGAATCTAGTGGATGGAGTATGTGGGAAGCTAATTTGGAAGCACATGCCCAACCAAAAACAATGATAAGGTACAAATCCATCTCATTTCTTCAGACTATCATAAGTTTATTTGTGTTTTTAGTCTCATTAATCTTGCACTACCATTTTTCTGGAACTGCCACCCTGCATATAATATTGTCACACTAAGAAGAATGTTTCATCTGCGATGAAATTATGATAACCTTAGGATCCACGTTTCATTTCATCACAACCTCTATTTTTAGTTTCAGTTAATGCATTGTTTTCCTTGCATATTTGGCATCCTCAAATGTAACTTGCTTGCATTTTTTGCATTCTCGAATGTAACTTGCTTATTTTACAGTCTTCGCAAATAATTCAACGCTGGTGAATGTATGTGCATATTTTATAGAATGAATGTGCTATTATGTTTTGCCAAATAGTTTTTGAATAAGTAACCCTCCTTGAATGTCATTGAATAGTTTGCGTACAATTAGGTAGATTTTCTTACTTCAGTAAAGGTATGTTCATGTTTACTGATTTTGTGATACGGTTAGAGTCAACACAAGATAATTGATGATCAGCTTGAATTCATTCACCGGTGAATGTGGTTTAAATTGTTCAAAATGATAGTAAGAAACCTAGCATTGCTAACCAAAACCATGACCATGTAGGTCGCAACAAATGGACTAACATTTGGGACCTATTTATTTTTTTACCTAACACCATAAGACTCGACTTGGGTGCTGATCCTGGCTGCTCCTATTATTGCTGATCTTAGGTGGCCAAACTTGGACTGCTCATTCCAAATCATCCCAAACAACCCTGGAATAATAAGAAACGCAAAATAGCTTATTAGTGTTCAGTAAATTCTAAGTCGTTGGTGAAGTCTGTGTAGTTTTAGCAAACCTTTTCCTTTTCCTCGTGTTAGAAGAATAACCCACGTCTCCTCTTTTTGGTTGACTTTCTGCAACAAAGGATTCTTCTACATCAGAATCATCAAGCTCCTCTCTAACATAACACATCCATACCTGACAAATTATTAATTGCAATATAAGTGGTCATATATAGTTATTGAGGTTTCAAGTATAATTCAAAGAGAATGAAATAAGTGTTTGCCGACCTTCTCTGTTTTTTCTTCACCTGGCTTTGAAGGAGTAGCCACCGATGAGGTTTTGCTCAATCTTTTCAACACGAGGGTCTTAGACGCAGTGTTTGCAGCAACCATGCCAGAACTGGCACTTTCTTCCACACCCTCGCCTGTAACAACCTTCCAGCAGGTGAAGCTCTCATAGGTCTCATGTTCATAATACGTGTGGGATTTGAGGTCCAAAGTATGGCTTGTGCCCACAATGTTTGCCAAGGCAGGAGGAAAATTCGAGTGTTCTTCTTCATCCTGCAGGAGTAAATATGTAAACGTATTTGTCAAATTATGTTGTGCCAAAAAATATACCTGGCCTTCGGAGTCCAGTATTAAGCTCGTAGAGCATTTCAGCAAACTTATCGTTGTTTCATCAAACATAACGACCACCACCTCTGCAGTATCATCGGATATTTCCGGCTCAAGCCTGTACCTGCAGGTGGAAAGTTAGAGACGCATAGCAAGCGGTTCATTGGGTGTTATTTATACTTCGACGACATACAAAAAAACACCACGCTACCTTATAACAAGGTACTCCACTGAGTTGTTGCATGAGTCACACCAAAATCGCCCCTCCTTTCGGTCGAGGATACCCTTCTTACATTTTTCTCCCTCGCGTGATGGGTAGTTCCAACCCTTCTTTTTCCTCACCTTGTCAATCTTCACCTCACAAAGGAAGGTTCTAGACTGGAAAGACATTTATGGTGTCAGTGTGGGCTGATGGAACAAAACTAAAATAAGGGGATATCGAAATACAGGTCGCTTACATCATATTTCTGATTTCGTACCCACATCAGCAAGTTTTCAAGAGTTTCGGGCTTTGGTGTTGTGTTATCCGCCGGCAGAATTTCTTTAGTCAATTCCACACCACTACAACACATAAACATGGTAAGCGTTTGAAAGGCGCTGCAGTTTAACAATGGGAGCGACCAAACTAGGGGTACTCACCTATCATCAGTCTTCAACCGCTTTAACACAGGGATTTTCTCATCATCAACAATCAGGGTTGAGGATGTGCTAGATAGATAAAGCCTATCTATAAGGGAAGAATCATGCGTTAGGAAACTAACGATCGTTATAAGCTGTGTTCAAAATTTAGGACCTGTTGGGACTTACTAATGTAAAGCTTCACTGACACGGCGGTTATAACAACTGGGTACAACCTAACGTGGCGGGTCTTTTTTTCAATCAACATATCACTGAGACAACCCCACAACGTCACTCTTATTTGCTGGCCCCTGTACAGAATTGGAAAGAAATGTACATCAAGTCAGTGGTCCATAAAGGTGTGAGTATATTAGGTAAATAAAATATACAGGAGCTGCAGTTAGCCAGATAGAAGTCTAGCGTCTTTGAACCTGTCTTTGTTTGAGTAGTCCTACCAACGTTTGTCACGTAGCTAGCAGGATCTGCATGTAATTTATTTATAGCCAACTCTCGCACTGTTGTGGGCCACAGTGCAAAATATTTTTTATGAAAAACTACTAAACCTTACCAATTAAGTATTTTTTTTGTTTGTAGGCTCAAGCGTATCAATTTCCACCAACTGAAAAGGATAACGGGTGAAACCATCATACTTCACAAAAGATTTCCGAACTATTGTATCGCTGTTAAATTCAAGCATAAAGTCAGCATATCTCATTACATGAAACTCATCCTTATTGGGTAGAACAGTAAAGTTCTTGACCGAGTAAATGACCCCTTCTTTCAAATGCATGAAATTATGAGCGATGTTGCCCCTTGCTGTGCAATGCATCTAATTACCCTGAAATATTGTTTTGTTACGACTTGAACTGTAAACTTTATGGGCAATCAGAATATTCCAAGCATACCTCTGTGTCAGAAAAAATGAAGTCGGTGCTTAGATATCGGCCGATCACAACATTAACGTCCTACATCCTACAGATCATCACCACAATGGTTCCCGTGACCCCCAGGTCTAGTTGGTTCAACAAAAGCTCTGTTTGGTTGTGTGCAGCAAACTTTGACATGGACATATTGCAGATTTTAGATGTGTAGGCCGGAATGTTGTGCTATCAGTTAGACTATTCATTGTCACGACACTTCCTCATGCGTTATGCTCACTGAGGGGGCTTCCTCACACGTGACCACAATTCTGAGGGTCACTTAGCTCTCTTCATTCATGACGCGATAAATTTTGAGTTCATTATGGGGTGATTGAGTGAGTCCGATTAGTAGACATGCTTAAGCCCGTTTAGATTGTATGTCGAGTTGGATGCGGATCTAGCCTGAGAAATTTGTTGGATATAGCAATTTGATTTCACCACAAATTAACTCACATACACTTTAGGTAGAGCTTTAAACCCTTAGCTAAGTAGTTGAGAGACATCTATGATAATGCTAACTAGGGCGACGACCCTTTCTTCTAATTGTATGATAGGATGATCAACGTCCCTTGAATAGGCACTGACACTTGTTTCTGAAATAAGTCATTGATAACTTAATTGATGAGACGTAACCAGAACCTGTATAATTGCAACATAATAAAGATGAAGCTCTTGTCCAACGACCCGGCCTCAGGAAATGATCTCCTATCCCAACGACTTAGTTAGCTAAGAGCTGGGTTCGAACCCTTGTTAATCTCCAAATGACCCTCTATGATCGGTCAACTAAGCGTTTGTTGAACAGTTAAAACTTTCAAAGGATGCATTAATTGTACATTTTACTAGCTAGTTGTGCATCTTGCAACTATATATTTTGAATATTTTATGCATTTGTTTATTTGATATATAGACAAACTATTTAAGAAGTTGAAGTACAATTAGAACACAATTATTATTATTTTAAATATTGTTTGTTAACACACTCTGAGTTTAAATTTAATTGCACATTTGAATTTGAATATGTGATGGAAAACTTTAAGTTTAAATAAAATAATATTGCTTTTTTTAAATGTCTAAATGATTAGAAAAGAAAACTAGTTTTTGTTTTTTTGAATGGGTGATAATAGATTTAAAAGCTGCTAGCAAAGCAATAGAAGCTAAAAATATCAAGTACGGAACTAGAAAATAACTAAATACACAATCTAGAATCTACCCGAGAGCTTTAACTATGAGGTCTGCAAAAGGGATAAAAAAACTCTCGCCAAACAGACAAGAGAAAAATCCCCACCTACGGAGGCCGAGCCACCGGTTTTCATTCCAGGGGTGTTTTTGATGCGGACCCAAATGAGCCTAAAGGAAAAGAAACAGAACCATAAGAAATAAAATCATAATGGTCCAAACTCCATGAGAAGACTGAAACCAACTAAAAGAGACAATAATCATCAATTCAATCCCGAACTCGAAGCCAACAAAGGAAATTAGAGCCAATCAACCCAACTACAAGACGAACGGCCTTTATGATGAATCTAAAAGAAGGAGGAAGAACGCATATTATCGAAGATGTCACTTCTCTTAATCGGATGTTGGCTAAAAATGTTACTATTGCGATACCTCCAAAGCCACCAGAAAGAGGAAGCAAAGATAACGGAATAACGACTAGACTTTTTTTTGGGCGCATGCCATAAACCCAACCAATTTTTCCAGTGCTGATATGAAGTAAAAGAGGGAAACACGATGTCACACCAAATACAAACGAGGATCCAAAGATCCTTAGCAATAGCACAATCAAATAAAATATGATTTAGGATTCAAACCGTTACATGAAGGGCACGAGATCATCGATATATCAATACCACGAGACGAAAGATTAAATCTGTGAGGAAGACGGTCAAGCATAAATCGCCACATGAAATTATTAACCTTATGTGGAAGACTTTTGTCCCACTTAGTATGATAATCCAAAGAGGGCAAAAGATGCGAGTCAATGTGATGCCGAGTAATGCTAACAGAAAAACACCATCGTTAGCTATAGTCCATATTCAAGCGTCCAAGTCAGTAGATAACTCAATAGGGTTGATCTCGTTGATAAGGTCGTTGAGATACGCTAAATTGTGTGTCCCCAAAATAGGACGAGACCAATTCCAAGTCCAATGGTTGTTTATAAAACGCTCAGATATGAGACAATCTTTGTTAAGTTCAAGACAGAAAAGTCTATTAAAACGAATATATAAAGGAGTATTAGTCCAAATATCTTTTCAAAAGCGGATCGAGTTACCACAGCCAACCCGATGCCGAATAGAGTCACTAGAAAGAATATCATTCGAGTGAAGATAATTAGAAGATCCCACAATCTTAGACCAAATACCATTCGAAGTGTTGTCGTTGAGACCAAAACCGCCTTCATGACCATGAAGAGCTTTAATAACTTTAACCCAAAGAGCTTTAGGATTACAATTCAATCTCCATCGCCATTTTTAGAGAAGAGCTAAATTAAAAGATTTCAAACTCCCGATGCCGAGACCTCCTTTTTCTAGAGAAGTTAAGACGATGGGCCATTTAACCCAAGCAAGTTTTCGCGAATCATGAGAGCCCCCATCCCCCCAAAAGAAGGAAGCCTATTTTTTTCCAACAAATTTAAGACAGGTTTCGAGGCCCTCAAGATATAGAGGTAGTAAATCCTGAGGCTTCCAAGAACGGATTTGAATAAAGTAAGACGTCCTCCAATTGAAAAAAGATTGACTTTCCATTTAGACATCCTAGCGTTAAATCGATCAAGAAGAATTTTCTAATTGTTCGTAAGATTCATGTTAGCACTGATAGGTAAACCAAGGAAAACAAAAGGGAAGGAGCCCGGGGTACATCCAGTGTTATTAGCCATTATGCCCACCTCATTATCAGGAACACCGACACCATAAACATTAGATTTGTGAATGTTGATCTTGAGACCCGAAGCAAGATAAAAAACATGAAGAACACGAATAATATTATCTATATCAAGAGAACTCCATTCCGTGGTAATAACGACGTCATCAACATAAAATATATGGGATAATGTAATATTCGAGGAATCAATTTTGATACCGCGAATTAATCCAGATTGGGTCTCTTCCATTAAAGCAACATGGAGCCCTTCCATAACAAGGATGAATAAAAAGGGAGAAAGATGAATAAAAAGGGAGAAATCGAATCTCCTAGTTTATGTATATCATTAAGAGATAGTAAGATATTGATAAACTTTCAAGTCTTGTTGGACAATGGGTTTAAGCCTTTTAATGCATCGAAACGAGAAAAAAAAACAAATATTCTTAATTGTCAAAAGCTCTTAACGGTTTAGATTAATACGTAGTAGATCATTAAGTGATTTTATTAAGAAAACAAACACAATCAAGTTTGCTAAATTACAAATGTTGCTGTCATAAAGATTAAAAATCTAGAAAAATGCCATCAAAATACAAGCAAATGCTCTAGGAATGTGACATCAAAAAATATCAAACTGTACGTTAGTTAATGACATCAGAATGATATGCTCATGAATCCTAATAACTTTCCGGAGGCGGCGGAGGTGGCTGTGAACAAAAGAAAGGGATAACTCAAGGCCGGCGACGCGGTGGCGGTGGTTGATAACGCAGCGGCGGAGGTGGTGGTCGATAACCTGGTGGTGGTGCTGGAAAAACACAACTTGGTTTACGATTAGGACTTAACTCTGGTGCCAGTGGTCGTGAACGTTTCTTACCTTTTTACGTAGAATTCTATGTATTCGTAGTGGCAGTGAGGTGGAGAACATATTATTTCCCGGTTTATCAAGCTTAGGCTCGGACGATGTTAATGCCCGCCATCTAAGCATTTGACTTCTACTAGAAAGTACATTTCCTGTACGAAAAATGTAAAACCAAAAAGTTTATTTCACTCACAAATTAAAACGTAAACAATAACTAATTAGCATAAAAAGTACGTATGAAGTAGCATTTGCTTGAACATGATGATCAAGTACAAGAATAAAAAGGAATAGAGCTAATTGTTTTGCTTCTAACGTTATAATCTTCATTGCAATAACTAGCTAGCTATTCATGTTTCGGTAAGTTCGAAAGGTCAATTTATAGTATATAAATCGTGATGACTTATGAGAGTGATGTCACACGACGTACTTGTGAATAGTAATTGAATTTACACGTTACTGATTTACGAGTTTATCTTGAAACACATTTTACTCCACTTAAAAAGGAAGAATCTCGTTAAAAGAGAAACATGATCCAATGAAAGTTTATACATAGCTACTAGACTAGTACTTGTGGGAGTTTACTAACAATATTAATATACGGTTATCTTTGGAAGAAAAAGTTTAATACAACTATCTTAAACAATTAAATATTTTTAACAGGATGAAAAGGTCCATATATCGTTTTTAGGAAGTTCTATCAATCTAACATGGTATTATATCAGGTTTTGTCTTCAGACGTATATAGCTAAATTGAGCGCCCCTTCCTCTATGCCACCCTGCCAAACTTTAGCCATCAACATTTATCCCTTATATAAGAAAAAGGAATTGCAATTTTCAGCAAAAAAAACGTAACCGCATACTGTTTTGGCCATAACATTTTAACCGTTTGGTGCTAACTGATACCGTCAGCGCTATTTTTTCCGTTTTTCAATTCTACACAATACTGAACTTGAATCACCTCCGTCGGCCGCCGAACGCGACACCGAAAGCCGACTGCTGCAAAACTAAAATTATTTATCTCCGCTTTGCTTTTGCTGTTTTTTTTTGCTTTTACTATTGCTGCTCCTTGAAGATTGCTTCCATTTGCTGTCGGATATCTTCATTAAAAAAGGTTTAAGATGTTTGTGATGTCGCCAACCACTATATTTGCTTGTGCTGCTTGTTTTCAATTTTGTTTTTGCTGCTGGTGTTTGTAAATTTGGTGTTGCTTGCTTTCAGATATCTTTATAATTATAATCAGATTTATTTAATGTTTTGAAGTTTTACTCCATTATGTCTGTTCGCGATTTCGCTCAGGTTATGAGGAAGTGTTAGACAATGGTAGATAGCCCAAAGCCTACGGCTTTAGGCTCACTAGAGTTTATTGTTATGTCTAATGTAATATATAAATCTTGCCGAATAATGAAAAGCAACTTATTGTTCATGTTTTCCATCATATATCTAATAGAACCTATATTATGGGTGTTAGAGAGCATGCTTTCCAAGTCGTTATAGACTCAATCACCATGGCATCCATGGCGGCATCATAATGTCCGAGGTCTGCTCCATTGTTGCAACCCTACGGCTAAAACGACGATCACCATTTTTTTTTGAACGTGAAATATATATATATATGAAACATGAAATGAGGTTGTTTTATTAGTTACGTGTTACAGGAATTTACGATTGAGAATGTTTTTTTCTATATCATAGAAGGAAATTATATATCTTCTTATGTGATATGCCTACATATCCTTCTACTTATCTGATCATGACAAATAAATTGATCAATGGATTAAATTAAAGAAGAGAATTAATGCATTATACATGTAATAGTTTAGTGTGAGTAAGAAGACAAGTAAGAAGATATTGTAAGAGGATGCAACATTGCTCGTTATAGAATACTATATAAGCAAAAAGCTGTGACAGGTGTTGTAACATGCATGTAACACGACTACTACCTGGCAATCTTAGCGGTATTAAAACCGTTGGGGATCTACGTAGGTCAAGTTATAAATTTTGCTGAATTAGGATAGTTTCAATCTTATTTATTGGTCAATTTCACTAGTTGTGATTATCACTCTATATATACTTAATACTTGCATCTTGCAACTTGATGTTAATGTCGAGCACTATGGTTTATGACACTAAAAGCAAAGGAGTGAAGGACATGTGTGTTCTTAGATACAACGAGTTTATAAACAAGCTATTTAAGCAGTTGAAACACACAACCATTATTCTTGTAAAAATTAAGTGTACCACATTACAAATTTTACTAATATTAAAAAAACAAATCTAATACGTAGTACCATCAAAATACAAGCCAATGCTCTAGAAATGTGACATCAAAAAATATCAAACTGTTAATTGAATATCACCACAATGTTAATGAATCCTAATAACATTCCGGCGGTGGCGTTGGCGGTAGTGGAGGTGGTGGTGGAGGTGGAGGTGGAGGTGGTGGCGGTGGTGGTGGCGGTGGTGGTGAACAAAAGAAAGGGAAACCCCAAGATCGACGAAGCGGCGGAGGTGAGGGTGGCGGCGGTGGTGGCCGATAACGTGGTGGTGGTGGTCGATAACGTGGGGGTGGTGGTGGTGGAGATTTCACACCTTGTCGTCGAGTAATACCTATAATTGGTGCCGGTGGTAGTGAACGTATCTTAACCTTACGTAAACTTCTACGTATTTGTAGTGACGGTAGCAGTGGCGGCGATGGGGTGGAAAATATATCACCTCGCAGTTGTTCAAGCTTAGACGCGGGAAGTGTTATCACCCGCGATCTAAGCATTTGTCTTCGAGTAGTAACCACATCTCCTATAGGAAAAATGCAACCAAAAGAGTTTATTTGATTCATAGATAAAAATGCAAACAATAAGTAATTAATTAGCATAAAAATTACCTGAATGTAATTCGTAGGAAGTAGCATTTGCTCGAAAATCATGATCAAGTATAAGAATCAAAAGCAATAGAGCTAATTGTTTTGCATGTAAAGTTATCTTCATTGCAACAACAAAATTCTTGATTTGATTTGTTCGAAAGGTCATTTAATTTATAGTAAAGAACAATAAAAAAAAATTGTGATGACTTACGAGACACACTGTTCAATGAATTTTTAATACACCATGAAGACTTTTTCAAACTATTCAAGAGTACGTAAGTCTATAGGCTAGTAATGTACTCCTCCTTCTCTTTTGAAAGAATTATTTACCAAAAAAACACATTTTTTACGTGGCTTATGAAAACTGACAAATCACTAGTTCTTTAAGAATTAACTACAATAATATATAGGAGTATTATCTACATGAACATGTACGTACATATTTGGTTAACCATGCTTAGTGTCACGCCCCGCCCGATTTTACGAGGTTAGTTGGGATTCCGGATTGTTCTATACTAGACTAGAATACTTAGTGGAATTCTATGGAAAGTGTTAGAAGGTCTTGGAAGCTCATAGAAGCTCATGGAAGGTGTTAGAAGTTGTAGGAAGAGTATGAAGGTTATGGAAGCTCTTAGAAGCTCTAGAAGCCTCCTGGAAGAGTGTAGAATTGTACATAGTAGCTAGTAGGAGTAGTATAAATAGAGGAGGCCTCATTTGGCCAAACCATCCAACAATTCACTTGTATTCTCTCTTGTAATCTTCTCTAATCAATACTATGTATTTCCCCTTTTCACTTGTTCCTTTCTTTGAAACTTTCTTGCTGCCTAGATCGTAGAGTGTTCGAGTAAGACTGACTTAATCGAGATTAAGTGCCGCACGGAAAATCCCTGTCGAGACAAGTTCGTGACAGTATGCTCTAAACATACTTCTTCTTAGCATGCGCAGAGCCACCGACTCTTATCTCATTTCTCTCTTCAAACTAAAACACAAGATTCCCTTTCTTTTGCTATCAACTCCGGATTTCCAAACCGCAATTTGTTTCTTGCATAAAAAACAGGACAACAGCAACACTAGTTTTTACCCAAAAAAATACAGTCGATCGAAAATGACCACGAGACATCCGTACAGACGGAGGTAGCTTTTTCGATTGCAACAACCAGTCACCGGAATCAGCCACGGTAAATCTTAACAATGAACTTAACCGTCCCCCTAATGGAGAGGAACCTGATGATGAATTTATGAGCGACGAAGACGGAGTACCTGAAACAATATTTGGCTCTAGTTCTCTTGTTCCTAATCATCGAGATGAAGATAAGGATGCTGCTCATTCAGATGACCCATTTGGATTATATGACTTATTGAAAAATAAGAAAGGTACAACTAATCATGTGCCGAGCCCCTCGTTGTCACACCCCCCCGGTTTTACACCGGTAACATCGGAGAATCGAGTTGAGAACTTAACTGAAACTGGTGCTCCAAAGGTTTTTAATGCTCAGGTGATGAATTCCTCTCAAGATATTCCAGTGGACTCAAATAAAACTTTCTCAGGTCAGAATGTTGTCAAAAGTGGTGGCTCAGTTTTGGATGTCATGGAGGATATCATTCGTGTTGGACAAGTTATGGGCTATTCAATGGAAGGCTGCGTGAAGGATTTAGAAAACATCATCGGAAAACAAGGAGAGGATAATGTTATTAGATGAATGCCCTATCTATTAACATTCAAGGTCTTGGCCACAAGACCAAAAAGGAGTGGATAAAGACGTTGACTAATTCATTCAAACTTAATTTTTTAGCGATCCAAGAGACCAAGATGACTAGTATTTCGCATATGGACGTGAAATTTTTGTGGGGTAACTCCAATTACGATTACGTTTGTAGCGAGTCCTTAGGAAACTCTGGTGGTATCCTATGTATATGGGAAGCTTCAATTTTCAAGAAGATTAACACTACGGTATCGGATAATTTCATAGCTATTTATGGAACGTGGCTTCCTACCAATTCCAAAATCTTGTTTATTGCTATTTATGCTCCTCAACAAACTTCATGCAAAAGGAAGTTATGGGACTATATCTCTAACATAGTTGGTCGTTGGAATGGGGAGTCTATTATTATGGGAGATTTTAATGAAGTTCGATCTAGCGAAGAACGACGTGGATCCTGTTTTAATCCTTATAGCGCTAGATACTTTGATCGCTTTATTTCTAACGCGGGGCTTGTCGATGTTACTTTGGAAGGATATGCATTTACATGGGCTCATCCCTCGGCTTCTAAAATGAGCAAACTAGATCGTTTTCTAGTTTCAGATGGTATTTTTTCTCTATTTCCTTCCATTACAGCCATTTGCCTCGACCGTCACCTATCGGACCATCGTCCAATCCTGCTTCGGGAAGTCAAGTTGGATTTCGGACCAACTCCTTTTCGATTTTATCATTCATGGTTTGATTATGTCGGGTTTGATGATATGATTAAATTGTCATGGCACTCGTTTTCTCACTCGGATACTAGTGGGATGATTCGTTTCAAAAAAAAACTACAAGATCTTAAGAAAATTATTCGTAGCTGGATTAAAGCCAAGAAGCT